>PYHX02000114.1:0-29550 GCA_004302925.2 Cochliomyia hominivorax | reverse complement strand
CTGATAAAAAAATGTTATGTTCTTTGATGCCTCGAAGGAATGATAAGGAAAGTTTAAGACCCCAAAAGCAGCCCAAAAAAAGTTATGATGGCAATTATTTGTTACAACGGGCTCTATAAATACCGCAATTAGAGCAAAGACTGCTTTATTCATAAACACTCATAATGTAACCTTCTACTTTTGGCCTGACTTGCATCATTATGGTAAAAAGTCCTTGAATAGTACAAGAACAGTAATTTAAACAATGAACCAGAGAAAAACTGTCAAACTGTGCGGGGCTAAGGCCAGTAAAGAGATATTGGACTCTTGCTAAAGGAGAATTGAAGAGCACAAAAAATGCGTCCAAAAGTGTAGTAGATTCTAAACGGAGATGGACTACATGTTCGTGCAAAGTGACAGAAAGCACTATAAAAACGTCAATGGAGGTTTGCGAGAAAAGGTTCCAAATGCCATCATAAGCGATAAGTTTTTTTTTTTTTGTAAATTGTTATAATAATTTTATTTAAATCAAAAAAATAAAACTGTAAATTAAGTGATTTTATTTGTATTATAACCTCCACCACCACAATTGTTGAAAAGGGTATATTAACTTTGTCATTTCGTGTGTAACGCTAAGAAGGGATCATATATGCATCAAATTAAAATCTGAGTCGGTTTTGCTATGTCCATCTATCAGCCTGTATGTATGTCTTTCTGTCTGTGGTGCTCACTTTCATGAACGTATTTGTAAGTGTGTATGTACGAATATATGCCATTTACTTCAAACGACTGTAGCCTTCTTTCCTGATAATAACATATATGTATGTTAAGAATTTTCCATCTCACTTATAAATTTCTTTTCACTTTAAAACTTTAACTCAGAAAACTCAAAAAAAAGAACAAAAAAAAACTGAAACGAATGAAAAAAATTAAATTAAAGAATTTATTGAAGCATTTCATTTGTATTTCCATTATTTTTCTAAAACTCTTCCAGAAAATTTAAAGAAAATTGCCAAGAAATAGAACATAATTTATTTTTACTACTATTTTGGTTCTAGTGTTTCCTTCTTTTTTTCTATATCACTCGCAAAGATAAAAATACCTAAACAATTTCTGTTTTTATTTTTTATTTTTATTGTTTCTAGTTTTATTTAGTGCAAAAGAACAACAACAATAACAACGACAAATACAATATAAAAAAATTGGCAGCAAAAATCTGTAACTGCCACCACGTACTCTCGTATTTCAATTGTTGTAAAGTCAGTTGTAGTTAAAGTCAAAACGCTTCATGTTGATGCCACAACGAGTGGCAGCAATACAAGTAGTTGGTTGTATAACAACAACTAACTGGTTGGCTGACTGGCTGGTTGACATTATTTGTTACATTTTGTTGTAGTTGGTGTTGTTGCTACTGTTGCTGTCGTTGTTCTTTTCACGACAATTAGTTGATGTGTCACGTAGTTGCCATCATTTATGCTTGACGCTACAGATAATCTAGCTTCCGTTATCCTCGCATTTACTTCCGTTTATTCCTGTCTTTTTTTGCTGTTGTTGCTTATAAATTTTCCTTATTTTTTCTGTTTAGTGCAGCCCAGTGCTGACCATTAGGTCTACATATACCAAAAAGTAACCATCAACACAAAAACTGCCATTAACGTATGAATTAAATATCGAGGGGCGTTTTTATGACCATTTTGGGAGCACAAAAATGAATTGAGATTAAAATTTTAAGTCATAAAATGATTTTCCTTTAAAATCAATTTATTCTCAAGTATCTGATGTAAAAGAAATTATTTTTAAAATTCATGAACTATTTGAATTATGATAATACGTGCAGTGGCAGGCAAAATAATGAAAACTGATGAAAAGAAACGCTCTATTTTCTTTAAAAAGAAATTAACGAAAAAATTTTATAAAAAGGAAAATTATTAAAAATTTTCTATAAGAGAGAAAATTAAAAAAAAAAATTGCTGTAAAAGAGTAAATTAACGAAAAATTTTGATAAAATAACTGGGATCTATCAAAGATAATTAATAAGCACATTCTATGAGAGAAAAATTTATATAATTTAAAAAATATATATATAACAATAATTTTCTACAAAATCTAACATTTTTATAAAATCGAAAATCAACGAGAATTTTTTACAAAAAATTATCGACATTTTTTTTTTTTTTTTGTAGAAAATTTTCGTTGAAAAATAACGAAAATTTACGAAATTTGTCTAAAAAAATCGAAGATTTTCTATCGAAATTTTCGAAATCGAAAATTATCGAAATTATTAAAATTCTTAAAAAAATCATTGCACATTTCTGTGAAGAGAAAATATTATTATTTTTTTTAATTATTAAAAGAATTTTTTTTTTAATTTTATTATGAAAATAGAAAATTATCGAAAACTTTCTCTAAAATCAAAATTATTAAAAACTTTTCCATAATCGAAAATGTGGGAACATTTTCTTTACGATCGAAAATTTTTCTATAGGCAGCAAATTAACGACAATTTCGAGATTAAATTATAATTTCACAATAAAAGAAAAATCATCGCAAATTTGAGTATTAAAAAAATTAAAGATAATTTCACTATAAATAGAAAATTATCGATAATTTCACTAAAAACATAAAATTATCGTTAATTTCACTAAAAACCGTAAAATATCGACAATTTCTTTAAAAACAGAAAATTATCGTTAATTTCACTATAAATAGAATATTAGCGTTGATTTCACTAAAACAGAAAATTATCGTTAATTTCACTATAAACAGAAAATTATCGATAATTTCACTATAAACAGAAATTTATCGATAATTTTACTAAAATCAGAAAATTATCCTCAATTTCGCTATAAACAGAAAAATATCGTTAATATCACTAAAAACAGAAAATTATCGTTAATTTCTCTATAAACAGAAAAATATCGTTAATTTCACTAAAAACATAAAATTATCGTTAATTTCTCTAAAAACAGAAAATTATCGTTAATTTCACTATAAACAGAAAATTAGCGTTGATTTCACTAAAAACAGAAAATTATCGTTAATTTCACTATAACAGAAAATTATCGATAATTTCACTAAATACAGAAAATTATCGTTAATTTTACCATAAACAGAAATTTATCGATAATTTTACTAAAAACAGAAATTTATCGATAATTTTACTATAAACAGAAAATTTTCGTTAATTTCACTATAAATAGAATATTAGCGTTGATTTCACTAAAAACAGAAAATTATCGTTAATTTCACTATAAATAGAAATTTATCTATAATTTTACTATAAACAGAAAATTATCGGTAATTTCCCTATTAAATTTCTATAAATAGAAATCTATCGGAAAGTTTACCATAATTCGAAATTATAGATAATTTTACAGTGAGTAGAAAATTTCCGTTATTTTCATTATAAAATGAAAATTATCTACAATTTCATCAAAATTTTCCTAATTTCCAGTATTTTTTTCATTCTCACTGTAGATTTAATTTAATACTCCCCCAACAGAAGGAAAAAAGCAAAATCTATATTTCACAAGAGACAAACATTTGAAATAAAATTAAAGTTAAAAATAATTTATATCATATTTCGCAATAATAAATAAAACGATTTGCATAATTTCCGTTTATTTATTCATGACTTAATAACTTTAAGTCGCCCTAAAGAAACTTTCAATATAAATTTATGCTTTAAGCCCTCAAGCTTTTGTCTCGAATTATAATAATTTAATCGAACATCAAAGAAAATTATTAAAGCTTTTTAAGAAAAATTCATGAAACCTCAAAGCTTTTTTTTGTATTTTCCCTTAAAACTAAATAAATAATAACATTTTTATGATTTAATTAATTTTTTATTATTTTTCTTTCATTTCACCTTCATGACAAAGAAAAATCTTAGTTCTTTGCTGTTTTCTTCTTATAACAATTTCTCGTGATTTCCTTAAATAAATTGTTGAAATTTTAATAATTTCCAACATACAGTGGTTCCAAATCGCATTTTTTGGAATTAATTCGGTAATTTTGAAACTATTGAACATTTTTAAATGAAATTTTATATGGACATTTTTGAGGAGTTTTCCAAGTGATTTGAAGAGGTACATGTTTCTAATGGGTCCTGGGGTTGTGAAGTGAATCTCCAAAATTGGTCACCTCAGGTAAGACGATTTGTTAAAAATCGCCAAAAAAATATTTTACATAAATATAGTGTTTGTTATAGTCCTAAGAATTTTCCTATTTAAAACTAAATCGGTTCAGTATATTTAAATATATTGACCGGTATCTGAGACAACCTTTAAGTTCAAGCAAAAAATTTTCGTAAAATTATCAATCATAAATCGACAAATTAGATTGAGACTTTGCCATAATAATAAGTTATATATACTTCATTATCATTCCAAAAAAATCGGTTCAGTAGAAAAATAGTTAAAAATATAACTAATTTTATGACCCATTTTTATATTTCATACATTTATGCGTGTTTACATATTTATTTCACACTCACTTGTGATGGAGGATACTGAAGATTCAGTATGATTTGTTACTTGTTTTACTTTAAAATCAACTATATCCTTCTGGACTATATTATTTTTTAATTAATATAAAGAATTTTCAACGTTAATGCAAATAAAGCAAATCCGGGGATCTTTTTTTAGTTTAGTTTTTTTTTTTTTTATATCTACCCACTCAAGAAATCTGTAGTGGGATTAACCCCTTATAACGACAGAGTGAACAATTTATTGAAAAGATTGTTTTTTATTTTTAACAAATTTTCCACGTATTGGAATTCTGGGTAATTTGGAATGAAAAAGTGGAAGTATTTTTATAGTCCTGTATTAACGACAACTTTGTCCATATTATACCCATAATATTATCTTATTTTTGATGGGAAATTTGCATATTTTCAATAAAAATATGTGCTGCCGTATTCTTTCAAATAACTGAATAGAAAAAAAGCGCAAATAATGTTGCATAATTTTACAATCGTTTAACGTATTTTAGTTCCCAAGAGGAAAAAAACATAAATTCCTTAGAAAAAACTATGTAAAATTTCACTAAAATTCGTTGAAATTAATTCAATTGTTCCAAAGTTATGGAATTATTTCCAAAAAACGATTTGGGACCACTGTGCAACATTTAATTGTAACAAACAAAAAAAACTAAAAAGAAAAAAATTTATTAAAACTAAAATAAAAAAAGAAGGAACAACAAAGAATGTTGTATTTGGCTATGCCGAGTCTTCAATACCCTCCACCACAAAAGCCTAAAAAATAAATACATTATCTTTCGTATATATACAGTAAATACACATACGCACTCACATATACACTCGCAAACGCATACAGTACAGGAAATATTTCTTATATATAACAAAGAAACCTTTATGAGAACCACTTTGATCTTTTTTTTGGAACAGTAATGAGGTATATATTTCTTGATAATTTTACGATTTAATTTAGGAATTGTCTCAGATATCGGTCAATATGTCTTAACATATTGAAGCAATTTGCCTGGTTTTAAATAGGAAACTTCTCAGGACATATCAAATACTCAGGCCAAATTTCATTTAATTCTGTCATTTTGTGCGGATGTGAGCGTGCCACAGACAGACATACCAGCGGACATAGCTGTATCGACTCAGATTTTGATTTGATGCAAATATATATATACATTATAAGTTCTTAGATGATTCTTCCTTAACGTTACACACGGATTAACAAAGTTAATATACCCTCTTCACCACTTGTGATCGTGGAGGGTATAAAAATATATTTTATAAAAATAATTTCTTTTTAATCGTCAAGTGTTCTTCTCTACGAGTACAATTTGTTTTGTATTTTTTTCTCTGTTTTTATTTTATTCTTTTCCCTTTTTTATTATTTTTATTTTTTAGAGAATTTTTTTATATTTTCTTAAAAGAATTTAGTTGGCTTTTGGCAATATTTTTGTCCCTGTTTTTGGCTTTGAAAATATTTTTCCGATTTTTTTTTCTATTTTGGGTTCAAATTACACTTAAACACATAAATAAATAAAAATGATCTTTTGTGCCTTTTAAAGCTGACTTTTTGTGTTATAAAAGAGAATAGAAAAAAAATTGGAAAAAAATTTTTAGTTCAAAAATAGACCCCAATTGTTGTTCATGTTGGCATTGACTTGACTTATATTTTAGACACTTTTTCTCTGTTTGTGTTCGTTTTTTTTTTTCACTTTAATTATAGTTTGACAAAGGTTTGTGAAATATGCTCTTTTTCCAGATTTTTTCTTTGATTTTTTTTAATATTTTTTCCCTAAAACAGACACTTTTCGATAGTTGTGAATATTTCTTGCACACATTAACACTTTTTCGATTTATTTATTATTTTGCATTTGTATAAGTGTGTGTGTGTTTGATTAAGTATCAGGAAATTATTAAAATTATTACAAAATTTTCCATACAAGAGAAAAACTGACGATAATAAATAAACGAAATTTTCGGTTAAAAGGGAAAATTAATTAAATTATTTCATAAAAGAGGAAAATAACGAAAATTTTCTATAAAAGAGAGAATTACGAACGTTTTTTTTTTAGAAGAAAATTAATGAAAATTTTCTATAAAATAGAAAAAATTAATTATCAAAAATTTTTTAAAAATAAAACTGAATTAAACTTTCTTGTATATCGACAAGTTAGAATGTTATAGTCGGTCAAGCGCGACTTTCGAATACCCTACACTAAGTTAGTTACGAAAATTTAATGAACGACCCTCGTATAATTTGATTTTCTGAATTATACATAAATGTATAGAACATTTTTGTGATCCAAAATTTATGTGAAATTTATACGTTTTAAAATACATTTTTCTGAGAGTTTATATGGGAGCTGCCCATCAATTTATTCTTATAT
The DNA here is from genome assembly GCA_004302925.2 of Cochliomyia hominivorax. Classification (NCBI taxonomy): domain Eukaryota; kingdom Metazoa; phylum Arthropoda; class Insecta; order Diptera; family Calliphoridae; genus Cochliomyia; species Cochliomyia hominivorax. Next base: position 22,698 of record PYHX02000114.1, on the reverse strand, counting down.
TTGCCTTAATTTGACAAATTATTATTAGAATACCAATGAGAAGCAATGGACCGACCCTCGTATAATTTGGCATACCATTTTACAATTCAAATTCTGTTTAAATCGCTTTATATTTAGAACTTTAATGAGCTTAAAACCATATTTTGAGAGGACATTTGTTTGTCCTCTGTAGTTTTTAACCGAAATATTAAACCGCCAATTTCAATGGGCTTCATTATTGTTCCAAAATAATAATATTTACCAAATTTCTTGAAGATATCTCAAAAATTGCGATCACAACGTTCACATGGACAGCTAGTCGTACGGACGGACAGACAACGTTATATCGAACTAAAAGGTGATTCTGAGCCGATCGTTAAACTTTACCATTTTAAAAATGATTGGTTTCTTTTGCCTCAATTAGGAACTTTTTACTGCTTTTAGGACATAAACTTTTCTTCAACATTCCCTCGAGCATCAGAAACATAAAATTTTTATCCACGAAGTTTCGGAAAGTCTGCCTGAACATACAAATTCTGTGCTTTCTTTTGGCCTCTTAAATTTTTAGCAGCGTTCCTGTTGGGAACTTTTTGTGCCTTGTATGTTTTCAAACCTACTTTGGCTTTAACTTTTCGTATCAAAAGGTCCGAGTACTGAGCTAAGCGGACTGCTTTCCTACCGGATCTTTTTTGGAACTCTTTTGAAAATGGTTTCTATTTTTTGTCCTTGAAAACATCATGGGAACCACTCCTACTATGGACAGTTTAACGGCAAATATTTGAGTACTTTTTGTAGAACCAAGTTGGGTCTTGTTGAAAACTGTTAATAATTTTAGTGTTCATTCATAACAATATTTTCAATTGTTTGACAATAAATATGATAACAGACATGTTAAACATTGTTAACTTGTTTAAAAAGCATATAATATTAAAAGTTTAATATAAAGTTAAAAGTTTAAATAAAAAACGTGTATTTAGAATTTTTCGATCTGAGTTTTGAATTAGAAAATTATCGCTTATTTCAATACAAACCGATTATTTTTGGTGATTTCATTATAAAAGAACACAAGTAAGAAATCTATATTCGTCTATGCCGAAACTTCAATACCCCTCCACCACAAATGCTTGTGTAATAAATACGTTATGTTTCTTACATACACGTTCGCATATACACTAACAAACGTTTACATTGTATAAGAGTTTTTCTTAAATAAAACGCAGAAATATTTAATGAACCATAAATTGATTATATTTTTGGCTATAACTTTTTTTCTCAACTGAACCGACTTTTGGAATGGTAGTGAAGTACATAATTCTTATTATTATGGCAAAATTTCATAATAATTTGTCGATTTATAATTAAAAATTTTTCGAAAGTTCTTCACTTGAACTTAGAGGTTGCCTCAGATATCGCTCTATATTTTTTAGGAAACTGAACCGATTTTGCTGATTTTAAAAGAAGGATCTCCTTAGAGCTATAACGAATACTCAGATCTAATTTCACTGATTCCTAATTATTATTGTGAATGTGAGCGTGTTAATAAAACATTCGGACAGACGGACATAACTTCGATTTTGATTTGATGAAATTATATATAAACATTATGATTTCTTCTTAACGTTACATATGGAATGACAAAGTTTATATACCCTCATTACTACTTATATTGATGGAGAGTATAATTATCGATAATTTCACTAAAAACAGAAATTTATCGATAATTTTAAATAGAAAATTAATAAAATGTTGCATTTAATTAGAAAGTTATCGAAAATTGTCTTTCTCAAATTAAAATTTATTTTTAAATTTTATTCGTTTCTCGTTTTCACCTTAAGAAGTCTAAAAATTGTGCATGAAATTTCACCATTTACACTTAGTTTAAGTTTATTGTACACACACACACATTTATGTATGTAGATGTAATTCAATATCGATAAGTTTTACAGTTGTTTGGCTATAAATGTTTGTGTGTGCATGTGTAAGATTCCTTTTATTATTATTATTATGTGTGTATATGTGTGTTGATATCAACTTCTGTATTGGTTTTCTTTGTTTGAATGCGTTTTATTGGCAGCATTTTTGTTGTACATGCGAGTTAGATTTTATTATTGGAGTACGGATGTGTATGCATGTGTGTGTAAGTGTAATAAGAGTTTGTAGAGTGTAAAGGAATCTCTTGGGGCATTTTATAGATACTTTTGACTTGTATTTTTTATACGATCTTTCTTCTACTTAAGATTTAGTTGTTTTCTACGCGTTCTATCTCTTGTTAGTAAAAACTAGAGAAATAAGAAGAAAAATAAAAAAAGGGAAAAGAAATAAAATTTCCAACATTTTGACCCATTTTCAATGTTTTATAAGATGTTAAATAGAAGAAGAAGAAGTAAAAAAATCTTTATTTCCATTTCCTTTTTTATGTATATGTGTGTTTATATTTCTATATGTATTTTGTTTTTATTGTATTGTATTTTATTAAAGAAGAATGTATTGATTCAAGTCTATGTGTTAGTGTATCTGTGTGTGTGTGTGTGTGTTTAAGTTTGAAGAATGTATGTTTTAGAGTTTAAGTAAAAGTATTTGTTTAAATTTTTGTTTCTTTATTGTTTATTGAAAAAAAAACCGAAAAAGTATAAAAAAGGAAAAATAGAATAAAAACAGAAATAACCTTCTAAGATTATTGTTAAAAGTTGAAAATCATAAATCATAAATTGTATAGAAGAGCAGGTCCTCAGTTCATCGCAGTGATTTATGTTTTTTACTTTACTTTTCCTTTGTAGCAACATAAGAGCAACAACAATAGCAACAACAAATAAGAATGTTATATTCAGCTATACAGAATCTTTAATACCCTTCACCACAAATGCATGTGAAATAAATATATTATGTTTCATACATACAAACACACACACATGCACTCACAGATTTTTGATTCACAGTTTTACGAAAGTATTTTTTTCTTGAACTTAGAGGATGCCTCAGATATCGGTCTATATCTTTGATTATACTAAACCGATTTGCTAGTTTTAAATAAGAAACTTCTCAGGACTATAAAAATACTCAGACGAAATTTGAGCTCCTTCATTTATTTATTTTATGGTTGTAATTATGCCAACAACAGAAGGACAGGCAGACCACAAGACAGACGGACAGACAGAAGGACATAGCTAAATCTAATCAGATTTTGATTTGATGCAAGAATATATATTCATTTTGGTATCTGAAATTATTCCTTTTTGCCGTTACTAACGGAATGACAAAGTTTATATACCCTCTTCACCACTTGAGTTGGTGGAGGGTATAAAAAAAGAAAAACTCTCTCTGAATTCGGTCTTGACTACTTGAGAGTGACTAAAATAAAATTAAAAGTGAAAACAGATTTAGAGTTTTTGATTTTTATTGGATTCTTAATGTTGTTTATTACTTTTTTCTTTCTTTTTTTTTCCTCGGATTTAGACATTTTTATTTATTATTTCATTTGATGTATTGTATTGACCTCGATTTGTATACGTGTGCATATGTGTGTGTATTTGTGTATATGTATTAAGAATTGTCTAATCAGTTGGCCACCACAATAATCCATTCATGTTGTTGTATAATCCATCATATTGACAACAATAAAACTGGGTTAATGTTTGTTGTATCATTCCAAGAAAATCGAGACTAATTGCTTCAAGTCTATGGATTTTTTCCCCTTCCAAATGAAATTAATCAAGATTCTTAAGGTCACGTTAATGATTAGAGCTGGAAAGAAATAGAGGAATGTAAATTAGAAATAAGCGAGTCAAAATGTATCTACTAAAAACAAATCGCAATATTAAGACCATCGTTATTATGAAGATATTTATGTAAAGAAATTAAAAAATAAGTTCCAAATTTTGAATTCCAATAAAATTCCATCAAATTTGCCATAATAAAAAGAGTTTTATTATTTCCTTAAATGTTAAAAAATACTAAAATGAACTTATAAAATTTATAAAAAAGTATTAAATTTTAAATAACTAACACTTTGCAGAAACATATAGTACAAATTCCATAAAATGTACCATAAACTAAACTTTAAACTGTAAACTTTATTGATTCCTAATAAATTTAAAAAAATTAATGATTTTAAGAAATTTAAAAAAGTACTAAATTTATAAAGAAAAAGTACCAAATTTTAAATAACTAACACATTGGAAAATTACAAATTCCATAAAATGTACCATAATCTATGAGATTTTATTAATTCCTTAAACATAATAAAAAGAACTTAATAATTTTAAGAAATTTAAAAAAGTACTAAATTTATAAAGAAAAGTACCAAACTTAAAATAACTAAAAAAATTTCAAAAGGATATATTATTTAATCATCTGCTAGGATTTATGTTAAAAATTTTACAAAAATTTTGAGAAAATTGTAGCAAATTTTAAAAAGGTCTCATAAAAGTACCACAGTTCTTAATTTCGAAAAAACTATCAATTTCAAAAAAGAAAGAAATTCTTATATAAAAATTAAAACTTATTCAATTTGTTTACACAAATTTGTGAAAGTCCTAAATTTTTAAATTAAATAATTTAAATATTACTGATTTTAGAAAAAATATGAATTTTTGAAAAAAGTACCAATAATTATAAAAAAAACAATTTTTCAAAAATTAAATTTTTGGACAAAAATTAAAAATTTCAAAAACAGTCATGAGTTCGCATAACCACGAATTTAAAAAAATCAAAAAAATTATACAAAACAATATAAATTTTCTAAAAATTTAAAACTTTAAAAAATTTAAAAAACCTTTTTTTTTTTTTTTTTTTTTTTAATTTGAATAAGAAATTAAAAATGATTGATAATTTAAAATTTTTAAAATTATACGACATTCGAATAGATACAGTTTTCAAAAAGTACTAATTTCAAACAAAAATATTTAATAAAATTTCTTTAATGCACTTATTTAGGCCATAAAGCGTGACTTTAAAAAAAGTACCAATTTTTTCAAAAGATAAAATTTTTAAAAATTTTCTGCTGAGAATTTTTGTCAAAAAATGTATCTAAGATCCTACATATTACATATTTGCTTATATAAAATCAAAATCTGTTTCGATTTAACACGTCTCTCTGTCTGTCTGCCTGTCTTTCTCTCTTTCTTTCTCTCCGTATAATATTGGCACGCTCACACCTACAATGATCGACAAAGCGCAATGAAATTTGGCTTAAGTATTTGTTAATGCTCTAAGAATTTTTCTATTTAAAATCGGCTTAATCGGTTCATTATACAAAAGTTTTCGACCGATATCTGAGACAATACTCTTAAACTGAAAAACTTGAACAACGATTATGACTAAACGACTTATTAAATTTTCATGAAATTTGGCATGCTGATATTGCTTTTAGTGGAAAATATTATGCACCATTAATTTTTGGATAGGGCATAGAGGAGGGGTGTAGGTACCCCATTCAATTGATACATTAAATATCACACATCTCTTTAACTAATACAAATTTCTTTAAATTGTACTCATAAATAAAGTGTAAATAACAAAAATTAAAATACTAACAACATCTTGGATAGGGCATAGAGGGGTGTGATATCCCCTCCCACAAATAACTTTTATATGACAATTTTGGGTTAATAATTTTCATTTTAAAAAATTAAAAAATTTTTAAAAATTAAAAAAAATTAAAAAAGAAAATTTATAAGTATTAATATGATACATTAGAAAGAGATTCTGAGCAAATTATTTTAGGTAGAAATGTTTTCCCCCTCCAAATACATAAATCCCCAATCTCCATTTAAAGTCTTAATATTCACCAAATGAGCTGCAATAAATTTGATATTAAATTTTATAATTTCTATTTCAAATATATATTTTAATATATTTTCTAATAAAATAAAATTCCCAAATTACACTCCAAATACATTAAATATATGAAATTATCACTCTGTTAATAAAAAGGAAAATAAACATAAAGAAAATCTAAAGAAAATTTTTAACATAAAAATAATATTTAATTTCCTTATTTAAATTCCACAACACTCATATGGCTAAAAATTAATACATATGAAAACTGTTACTCGACCTCCTGCTCTCTTATTCAAATTAAATGAGAGTCAGAGTATGAAAAAACTTGGAGCAAAATCTGTATTTTCAAATGATTTTAATTTTTAATCTTCATTAAATAAAACTCTTTTTTTCGATTAAAATTTTTCTTTCTTTCTTTTCACTTCTTTCAGTTAAGATTCAAAAAGAGGATTATTATTTTTAACTCGCTCGAAATGGTTGAAAAGAAAAAACAAAACATAAAAAGTATATAAGCACATACACAAGCACACAATCAAATTTCTATTATTATTTTATATTCATATTTATATTCATAGAAAAAAGTTAACATATCTTTATATGTGAGTACGTTTGTATATCCATAGAAAGGTTGTAAACATACAAACATCCTTTTTTCTGTGAAGAAAAAAACATATTTCATTGCTACACACGACTTCCAAATAACTTGTGCGAATTATTCATTTTTAAACTCTTTTTTGGATTGAGCTCTTTTTTAGTTTTGTCTCTTGATTATCATTGTTTAGAATTAAACTCTTTTTGAAGAGTGATAAAAAATAAAACTCTATTTTTGATTGAAAAATAAACTCTTTAAAAAATCCGATTTTTTGAAGTGTTAAAAAAGAGTCGAAAGCTGTACCCTGGTAAGAGTGAAAATTTTTTTGTAAAGGAAATAAAAATATAAAAATAATCATACGTTAAGGTGTCTCCTTAAATGAATGGAAAAAATGTATATTCAAATAAAATATTCTTTTTACTACATTTATTTTATGATTATTTGTGAAACATGTCTATTTTTTATGGTTTGGTAGCAACAAAATTATGTCTTTTTTTATATTTCTCCAAAAAGAGAGAGAGAGAGAGAGAGAGAGAAATAAAAGTATTTTTCGTTCTAAACAGTTTTTTATAAAGATAAAAATGTTCGTTTTGTTTCTTTTTATAATTTTATTTCCTGGAAATCAAATTAACGAATATGATGAAAAAGCGGGAGAGAAAGCTATTAAATTAGCTTTTAAAAGACAATTTTTAGGGCTCTGAAATTCAGATAAATAGATCTATAAATATTTATGTAACATTAGATTTATGTTTCTCTTTTATGGTTAATATTTGTTAATATTTTCTTTGGTTTTCTTTTTTTCTTTTATTACAGAAACGAAAAATTTTATACCTGCTGCGATGAACCTTATTTGGATATAACATTTAATATAACAATGCGCCGAAAAACCCTTTTCTATACGGTTAATCTCATTATACCCTGTATGGGGATTAGTTTTTTAACAATTTTGGTATTTTATTTGCCATCTGATAGTGGCGAAAAAGTAAGTATTTTTGTTATGATTTCTTAATTGCAAAAAGGCTTATAATTATGTGATACCTGTAACCATTTAAACGTCCGTTCTATCGTCCTTTTTCTATTAATGTTTTAAAATTTTAAGTTTATTATAAAGTTACACAAAGGTTCCTGTTTTAATAATTCTGTAACTTTTGAACTACTGAATATTTTTCAACGAAGCTTTACATGGAAACTTCTGAGTGTATTTTTGAAAGAGCACAAGTTTCTAGCTTCTCTGGGCCGCGAGAGTACCACTTTCTCATAGACTTCAGATATACCATCGCATATGCAAACTTTCACGGGTTCTTAAGCTTCTTCCAGAGAAGCTCGAAACTGATGATCTTCAAAAAAAATTTAGAAACTACAGACAACTTTTAGAAATAGAGCGCAAAAAAAAACGTGTCCAAAAATGGGTAAAATGGTATGAGATATTTAGACCAAACAGTCGCCTAAATTGTCAAATCAAAAAAGTCTTAACATACATATATTTTTATAATAGCGAAACTAAAGTTTTTAGCACCAATTTTGTGATCTTCAGTTCTCTTTTAAGAATAGAGTAATATCTTTCCACTGGACTTTGCTCTGGGCAGTTTAGAGGATTAACCTCTCGTTACAAATATTATTTACCATACCATAACTGGAAGTTTCAGATTTATTAAAAAAACACAATCTGCCCCACTGTGCGTTGCAATTTACTAAACATAATAATCTAAATCCTTGGAAATGTGTCCATCATTTCGACCACCCAAATGTATAATAAAAACCTTATTTGTACAATAGATGTTTGATTTGGTACCTCCTAGAGCGTATGAATAATATTTTAGTTTTTGCTAAAAAAAATTACTCATACGTAATCACTAATAAGTAAAAAATTTCCATGCAGAAATTTTAATATTAAATTTTTATGAAAAAATAAAATAATTATAAATTAAATATTATTTATTAATAAAATAATATCAATTAAATTAAAAATATATAAAATTTATCAAATCATTATACGTATGATTAATATTTTAGTTATCATCACACAGTGTGTCGAAAACGATTTTTTCGAAAAAAAATTTGTAACTTTCGAACCGTTAGAGAGATCTTAATGAAATTTCAAACAGTCGTAGGTATTCAAGTTGAAATAAATTTTTAACCTGTTTTTAACCCTCTCTATTTTAAGTTCTTTTAAGAAGGCGGACTTACAGTAGGTTCTAATTTTTTTCCAAATATGTGCAGATTCCCTATAACATTCTTAAAAATATTGTTGCAAAAGTTATATTAACATATGCATCCGGTTATGAGTTATATTAATCTGAAGTGGAATTTTTATTTTTTTTTTTTTATTTTATAAAAAAAAGTTGGCAACATTTTTTGTTCCGTGCTTTATATATATATATTTTTGTTTTATTAAAAATCTTAATGGAAATGTGTGCAAACTAAATTTGTCAAAAAGTGCACACAAACCCTACTCAAACTTGCAAAATTCTTGGAAAAAAGTTTACTATTTTTGTAAAGTTCTCTAATTATCCTTACAATTTACCTACATATGTGAGATAATCACACAAAAATTATATTCTGACGGACGGCCTTTGTGATAGCAAAGCGATCATTAATGTGAAAAAAAATTCAATTTTTTAAACATAATTTTTTGGGATTGAGATTTTGGGCATTTCTATAGAGTATAGTGGGAATCTTTTTAATTCCCTGAAACATAGATAATTTATTTTACATCATGTCAAAATATGATGTCTGTATATTATTTGTGTCAATTTTATTAAAACTATAATACGAATTTTATTTAAAAAAAAGTCGAAATTTAAAGTTATTTAAACTTTTGACGTTAAATGACGTCCCATTTCCTTTGAAAATTTTAAATCTGCAAGTACTGGCGTTTCCAAAGACAACAAATACACCTGTAAAAAGTTCATAGTTTGGCTAAACTTGGCTTCCTCCAGCTTAATTCAACTATTTTCCATACCCCTGACCAGAACCTTGTATGTCTCCAAATCAACTTAACTTTGACTATGTGAAATTTCATTAATATATCTCTAATGGTTTAAAAGTTATTTGGACACACTGCTCATCAATAATATTAAAAAATATCACTCATACGTCACCATTAACAATAAATTAAACGGTTTTTCCTATAATTTACAAAAAAATTCCCCCAAGAATTCACATTTTTTAATTTCTCTAAAATAAACGTTCCCATTTAACATCTGAATGTGAAAATAATGCAAAACAACATGAGAAAAACTGCAAACATGTTGCACAATTATTTGCATTTTTCTCTAACGTGACAACGATCCAAATAAACTTTGATGATGAACTATAAATTTGTGTTTTTATTATTATTTTGTTTTTTTTTTTTTTTTCATTTGTTTTTAGTTTTACAGTTAAACGTATTTATTTTGTAATTGTTGTTGTTATTTAACCAAGTGATTTATTTGTTATTGTTTTTAATATCACATTACTCTTCCACTCTCTCTCTCTCTCTCACACTCATCCACTCTATTTTGTTTTTTTTTTTTAGGTCTCATTAAGCATATCCATTTTACTGTCGTTGACTGTGTTCTTCTTGCTGCTTGCGGAAATTATTCCGCCAACATCATTAGTTGTGCCGCTTTTAGGGAAATTTGTACTTTTTACAATGATACTCGATACATTCAGGTAAGTCTATATTTATTCTCTCTTTCCCTTGTTCTATCTATGTCTCTCTATATTTCTCTTCTATTTGCATTTTAATTTGAATTTTATCATCCAGACTTTATAAATTTTAAATCAAAATAAATATTTTTTCCAGTCATATTTATCTGCAATAATAATCTATCGCATTTCAAATGCTACTTGTTAGGTGTATTAGTAATGACTATGACACACACATACATACAGTATGTATGTATGTATGTGTGTTTATATTTGTATTTGATTTGTTATTTGGATGATGCTCTATTTTAAATATTATGTTTTGTGAGCCAACATAAATTATTGATTTATTATTTATCTTTATGTCTGTGGTTGCATTTGCTGAATAAATAAAATTTATTGTATATTCAGGTTAAATAACGGTAAAATACTGGGGGAAAATGCTGAATATTTAGTGGTAGAAATGAAAAAATTTTTAAAGAAATAAAGCTTGAGCTTAGTAAATATCAAAAATTGATCGAAACTGAATTCAAACTTAATAAAAACTGAATTAGAGTCGGAACCAAAATTACAAGTAGAATCTGAACTAGAACTGAACTAAAACTGAACTAGAATTGAAGTAAAACTGAAATAAACTGAACTAAAACTGAACAAGAACTGAACCAGAATTGAACTAAAACTGAACTAAAACTGAACCAGAACTGGACTAGAACTGAACTAAAACTGAACTAGAACTGAACTAGAACTGAACTAGAATTGAACTGAAACTGAACTAAAACTGAACCAGAACTGGACTAGAACTGAACTAAAACTGAAATAGAACTGAACTAGAACTGAACTAAAACTGAACTAGAACTGGACTAGAACTGAACTAGAACTGAACTAGAATTGAACTAAAACTGAACTAAAACTGAACCAGAACTGGACTAGAACTGAACTAGAACTGAACTAGAATTGAACTAAAACTGAACTAAAACTGAACCAGAACTGGACTAGAACTGAACTAAAACTGAAATAGAACTGAACTAGAACTGAACTAAAACTGAACTAGAACTGAACTTGAACTGAACTAGAACTGAACTAGAATTGAACTAGAACTGAACAAGAACTGAACTAAAACTGAACAAGAACCGAACTAGAATTGAACTAAAACTGAACAAGAACTGAACTAGAATTGAACTAAAACTGAACTAAAACTGAACTAGAACTGAACTAGAACTGAACTAGAATTGAACTAAAAATGAACAAGAACTGAACTAGAATTGAACTAAAACTGAACTAAAACTGAACTAGAACTGAACAAGAAGTGAACTTGAACCGAACTAGAATTGAACTGAGCTAGAACTAGAGTCTGAATTAGAGTCTGAACTATAGTCTTAACCAGCATCTGAATTAAAAGCTTAACCAGTATCTGTATTACAATCTGAAATGGAATCTCAACCTCCAGAATCCAACTAGAATCTGATCTAGAAACTGAACTAGAACTTAAAAGAACTTAAACTAAATCAAACTCCGAACTATTAGTTGAACTGGAATCTAACTAAAATCTAAATAAGTATCTGAATTATAACTGAACTAGAACTGAAGTGGAGCTAAACTAGAAAATGCTTAAAACTTTTATAGATTTTTAAATTTTTCAAAAATTATCTACTTGGAATTTAAAAAAAAAAATTATTACTTTCATTGATATCGATTTAGCCGTTCGGAAATTGCAGATTTTTTCCATTATATTTTGAACCAGAAATTCGAAAAGAGGAGAACCGTAAGGAGCTGTGTTCGAAATAAATATATTGTATCCCCAAAATCCGAAACTTTATACTCCATTTAAATTGAATCCAAAGTCATCTTCCATTTAAAGCTTTTTTTCTAATTTCCCCTTAAAAACAAATTTGAAATTATTTTTGTTAAATAAACAAAAATAAATTTCTGTGATTACTGGGCTAAAAACAAATAAAATTAATTTATTCATTCACAAATACAGAAATGTTGACTAACTAATCACAACAGCAGCCAAATAAATTTGATTATATATTATGTCCGTCTGTCTGTCTGTCTGTCTGTCTATATGTACGTGTGTCAATTTGGCCGTTTGGCTTTATAAACATTTAAATTTATTTCTCTTTGTGTGTATGTGTGACATTATATGAATATTCCACATGACATTTGTTTATTTGTCATTTATTGATAAATACTATTTTTTTTATTTGTTCTTTGGATGTTTGTGTATGAAATTCATTTATCTCATGCTGGTCTCATGATCAACCGTCATAATAATGTCATTAAATATGTTTTTTTTTTTATCTGAGCTCCTGTTTGGTGAATTGTTTAAACAATGGCAGCTTAATCACGTTAGAATTTCGTGGTTTAGCGTAATTGTTTCATGTGCATACATACAAACACATACACAGAACATTAAACTAATGTTTTGCAAGACATACACATACTTTACATATGTTTGTGTATGCAGCTTTATGTTATGGACAGGACATTCCCACTTACTGAATCTTTCTCTTTCTCTCTCTCTTTCACATACCGATTTTTTTTTCTTGTGCTAACAACAATAGTGAATAACAAAACATAATAAGTGTTCTGGACAGACAAGTGTTTGTCAAGGCATATGAAGAATTTTTTGGGTAACTTGCACTATGGCTTGGAAATGAAAGATATTTCTAAAATATTTACTAAAACGATTTTTCCAATATTAGATATTGTTCCCTTGTGAACAGTGGTTTCAAGAAATTCTTTTGGTAATAAGTCTGTAAATTTTTAATCGTGGGAGATATTTAAATAAGATATGTCAAGGTAACAGTTTAGGAATTTCTAAATGAAAGTGCAGGATTTCAAGTCCTTACCTTCAAATATTGGCTTAAAATATCACCTAAACTAGGTTTGTTCCAGCCAAGTTTTGTAAAAACCCTAAATTTCTATCTGAGATGGTCAACTTTGGAAAGACACCCACTACCTCCAGAATATATCGCACTACTCGACAGTATCCATTTGCGAAGCGTATTAAATTTTATTAAGAAAACTCCAATGGTTCAAAAGTAACTGTTTTATTTCTAAAACAATTCGCTTAGAACCACTGTGCTCTTCATCGTATTGTATCTTTTCTTGTCACCACACCATCATCATCTATGTACGTATATGTGTATGCATATGATAGTCAGTCTGCCCTGAGCATATGTCTTTTAACTTTACACATGTATAAACATATTCACATTCACACACATAACCAGACCGACAGACGACACCATCACATCCTTATATCCGTCTACCTTCCACAGAACAGAAATAACACTCTCATTTCCTCTCTCATATCCCTTTTTATGGAATATTAGACAACCGTTTAATGGCCATTTAAGAGCCTGAATGTTTTAATGAAGGCAAATGTGCATGTTTAATTACACAACAACTACTTTTCATTAAACTGTTAAATTTTTATAACTTCTATTTTGTATCTCTTTCTCACTTCCTCTCACTTAAAAGTATAATTATGCTTTTTTTATAAATAATTTATTTATTTAAATTATCGCTTTTTTTCGGGATAAATCAATTAAAATATTTTTGCAAAAATGTTGTTATTTATTCAACTATTTAGTTGACATTTTAATTAATTGTTTATTAGACTAATTAAACACACATTATTTAAATAATTCCCACATAGAGAGAGAGGGAGAGTGAGAGAGCGAGAGTGAAAAAAGGAGAGAGAGAGAGGGAGACTTAAATAATTCAAACACATTTTTATATTTACAGTTATATTAATGGATTTTTGTGGGAAAAATTGTTGCAAAAATTTTTATAAAACTTTAATTAAAGAAATTTAATTACTTTATTTTCAAATATTAAACATTCGAATTGATAAAATTTAAATGAACCTAAAATAATGTGGTCGATTTAATTTATATTTTTTATTTATTAAAATTAAATATTTATAATGAGTTTTTAATGGAACCAATATAAACGAAATTTTTGGGAGTAAACAGTAATAGAAACTTAACTAGAATCCAAACAAGAATCTGAACTAGAATAGGAACTAAGGAGTGAGATCAAAAATTCTTAACCTACATATATGTTAATAAAAGAAAGAAAGAAACCACTTAACTACCTCACTTTTGAACACTTTTTTTGTGCTCTTCAATTCTTTTCCAACAAAAGCATAATATCTCTACGCTGGCCTTATCTTCGAGCAGTGTGGAAGATTTGTCTTTCTTGATATAAAATTGTTCCTGTACCATTCAAGGGCTTGTTTACCACAGTGGCAGGATGCCAAGTTAGACCAAAAACTAGTGGACACATTATGAAATATTTTTAATGGAAGCAGCTTTCTTTGTAAACATTCCTTGATGTTAATTTCGGTCTTTATAGAGCCTGTTGTAACAATTGATTGACTTCCTTTGGGGCAACAGAATATTGCTTGCCATACCAACACATCCACAATATTAAATCTGCAGTAAGATTTTTTTTAGTAAAACTTGACTTCAATTTCCGTGCTTTGTTTATGGCTTCCAAAGTTTTATAAGTGTTTTATCAGAAATTTTTTTGTCTTTAAATCTGCATTATCTTTAACCTTTCGCACTTAACAGCCCGATCATTTAGCTAACCGGGCGGTGTTGGGACCACTTTTGAAAATTATTTTCTTCTACCTGAACCAGGTTTTATATCAAGTTCTCCCGGTACCGTTTAATAAAATTGGAAACAGTTTGACTGCAAAACCTCTGAATGATTGGACAACTTTTCATCACCGATTTAAACCAGATTAACTAGAACTAAACTTGTACTGAATTAGAACTGAGGAAATTATAATTTTCTTATGTGAAGAAATTAAAAAAATATTAAAATAAATTTTCTCTTTGAAGAATTCTTTTTCTCAGAAATTCTTAATAAATTTTCTTTTGAGACGAAATTTTCAAAATATTTTCTATTTAGAGATTTTGAGTTTCAATACATTTACTATTTAAAGAAAATTTGCAATAAATGTCCTTTTTAGGGAAAATTTTCATATTTTCATACGAAAAACGCTTTTTTATCATTTATCGTCTTTGAGAAAAAATTTCAATAAATTTCCTTTTTATTCTCAACAAAAAAAATTTCCTTAAAAAATATTTAGAGAATTTCCCTTTTTGTTGGAAATTTCAAGAAAATAAAATTTTTTATAATTATTTACAACGATAAGTTTTATAAATTTTAGTTTCTAAAGAACTTTGATTTAAAGACGCATGAAATAACATATAGAAAAAAACATGAAGCAAAGTCAACGTTGAACAAAGTTGATTTGAGACTAAATATTTTTAAATTATTTTTAAGTAATAAAATTTACTGTGAAACAATATTAAATTAACATTTGTTTACTATGAACCAAAATCATAACTGAAAAAAGTTAAATTATTTCTATTTTAGTTAATTTTACGTTGATTTTATTGATTTTTACGTGATTTTTTTAATAAGAACTTGTTCGTTGATAGACAAATTATTTAAGAATAACCAAGAAGTGTTTCTACTAGATTCTGGATTATGGTCTAAAATTTGAGGATTTTATGCAGCTTAATTCACAAATAAAATATAAATTTGTTTAAAAAATATATATATTATTTTTAGGAGATTTTTAACTTCTAAAAACAAAAAAACAACCTTTTTACAATTTATAAATTTAATTTTAGTAATTATATTTCAAGTATTTCTTTAGTAAATAAATTTTGTTAATTTTAACATCAAATTTTAATTCAAATTGATTTAAATTCAAATAATTTAATTGTTACACTTGAAACCGAACAAATACTTTTACACTCACTCTCTCTCTCTCGCCCCCCTCTTTAACCCCTCATGAGCAAATAAATATTACCAAAATTTATATGTAAACATATTTTATACAAACCAAGCAATGCACACACATAAACAGACATATGTATATGTATACATATACATGTACTTGTAGTTATTTATGCATGAAAATATGAATTTTTTACAACAAAAATACAACACTTAAACAAAACACTATAAAATTGAGTAAGAGAAACAACAGGATGTAGAGAGAGAGAGAGAGGTGGGGGTTATAGGTTAAACTTCCTGGGAGGTAAATTTAATATAAGTTTATGTAAAAGTGTATAAAATGCTACGTACGTGGTCACATATGTCACCTACACCTTAAATTATATATGTGTGCATTTAAACACATACACACAGAATCATATGTTTATCTACATTTGTATGCTTTTGTATGCAATAACTGTAAATATACAAATGCATAAGAGCAATTACATTTGTATGTTCATATTCAAATATGTGTTCAAGAGTACTAAAAGTCAACTGAAAATTAAATCCAGAGAGAGTTTAATAAAAAAAAACAAAACAAAAAGAGAATGAGAATTATTAAGAAAGGATGTGGGTAACACAGGCCCACCACCACACGTACAAAAGGAGTGAGATCGAAAATTTTCTAACACAAGCTTTTTTTTTAATTTCGGTCTTTATAGAGCCTGTTGTAACAATTGATTGACTTCCTTTGGCGCAACTGAATATTGCTTGCCATACCAACACATCCACAATATTAAATCTGCAGTAAGAATTTGTTTAGTACACTTGACTTCAAATTTCGTGCTTTGTTTATGGCTTCCAAAGTTTTAGAAGTGTTTTATCAGAAATTTTTTGTCTTTAAATCTGCATTATCTTTAACCTTTCGCACTTAACAGTCCGATCATTTAGCTAACCGGGCGGTGTTGGAGCTCTTTTGAAAATTATTTCCTTCTACCTGAACTCGGTACCGTTTAATAAAGTTGGAAACAGTTTGACTGCAAAACCTCTGAATGATTGGACAATTTTTCATCACCGATTTAAACCAGATTAACTAGAACTTAACTTGTACTGAACTAAAACTGACTAAATTTTTAATCTGATTAAAATGAGGGACCGTGAGAGCGTTCTAAAATTATTAAATTTCTTCAACAAAATTCAATTTAGTTCTACATAAAGTTGGCAAAGCATTCAAAGGTCTACCGTCAAACTGTTTCATGTATTATTAAAATAGAAGAGGACCGGTTTAAGTAGAGGGAATGACCCACATGATATTTCTAGGGCAAAAAAGGAAGCAAAAGAGCTCTCAACACATCCGATATTAGGCAGTCCGTTTACTCAGTGCTCAAACGAAAAATTAAACCTAATGAAGGTTTAATAACATACAAGGCTAAAAATCTGCTAACAGGAACGCTGTTAAATTTAGAGATCACAGTGTGAGCACGGAAATAGAAGTTAAGTTTTCTAAAAAATTCTTTCTGCATAATGGATGATGTCCTGGCAGATTTGTCGAAACTTCCGAAAAATATTGAAAAAAAAAGTTTAGTACCCAAAAGGAGTCAAAATTTTCCAAAAAAAAAAAAAAATTGGTATAGAAAGCAATATGCGGTTGGGTCAAAAGAAGCCAATCATTTGTTACAAGAGGCTTTATAAATACCGAAATTTACATCAAAATTTTGGTCTGATTTGGCATCCTCTCACTATGGTAAACAAAACCTTAAGTGGTACAAGAGCAACAATAAAAAAATATATTCTTTTATGGTATTAATAATTTCTGTAAGTTTAATGGTTTCGTGTTCAATTATCATTTATGTATGTTAAGATTTTTTCGATCTCACTCCTTAAGTATAAACATTTTTAATTTATATTTGTTAAGCATACGTATATGTGTGTATTCTGGATTATAATCGTTAAATATTTTTTACACCTTAAAAATAATAAAACACCCAAAAAGAGCAAAATCTCACAATTTCCACAATGCACCCACCTTTTGAAAGCTCTCTCGGAGCGTCAGAAAAATATCATAAAATCCTTAAATCATTTTATTTATTTTAATCGTTTCATTTTTAATGGATTTGTTTCAACTTTTCATTTTATTTTCATGTTTTTTTTTTCTCTCCTGCACACACGTTTCCTTGGGCCGTGTTGAAAATCCTTTATAAATCGCTTTTCCTTGGTGAATTTTGAAAATGTTAACGTTGCTGCTATTTTATCCTTGAAACTTTACAACTGGACATGTTTGTTTGTTGGTGGTCTCATGGACAGTATATGTGTTACGGTGGTAGTACTTAATATACATTTTCGTTCGCCGCAAACACACACTATGGCACCGTGGGTGCGTACAGTGTTTATCAATCAACTGCCACGGTTTCTGGTAATGCGACGACCGCTTTATCCATTGGTGAAATGATGTAAGTATAATATAACATAAATGTAAATGTATATGTGTGACATGTAACAAATATACAATTTGTATTATTACAATTTATTAATATTTTATTTGTGTCCAACATGTGTAAAAAACAATTATTATTTTTTGTATTTATTTATTTATTTATTAATTATTTTTAATTAAGAAAATGTTATTTTATTATTTCACATTTTTACTTTTTTCTGTTACATTTGAGGGATTTTATTTTATTCTCTGTTTTAACGGTGGATTAAATCATTTATACAACGAGGGAAATTCAAAAAAGTTATTTAAAGAACAATATTTTTAGAAATTTTTAAAATTTCCTTTTGCGAGAAAATTTTCTAGAAACTTTCATTTGAGAGGAAATTTTCTCAAAATTTCCTTTTGAAATTTTCATAAAATTTCCTTTTGAGAGGATTTTTTTCTCAAAATGTCCTTTTTTGAGAGAAAATTGTCTTAAAATTTCCTTTTGAGAGGAAATTTTCTTAAAGTTTCCTTTTGAGATGAAATTTTCTTAAAATTTCTTTTTGAGGGGAAATTTTCTTAAAATTTCCTTTTGAAAGGAAATATTTTTAAAAACTTCCTTTCTAGAGCAAATTTTTTCAAAATTTCCCTTCTAGAGGAAATTTTCTCAAAACACCTTTTAGAATTTCCTTTTAGAGGAAATATTTTAGAACTTCCTTTTTAGAGGAAAATTTCTCATATTTCCTTCTTAGAGGAAATTTCCTCTCAATATCTTCATAAAATTTCCTTTTTAGTGGAAACTTTCCCAAAAATTATTTTCCTAGGAAATTTTCTCAAAGTTTCATCTTTAAGAAGAAATTTCTCAAAATTTCCCTTTTTAGAGGAAAATTTCTTAAAATTTCGCTTTTAAGAGGAAATTATATCAAAATTTTTGTATTTTTTTTTATTTTCCGTTTTAAAAATTTTTTTGTTAAAAAGTTGTCTTAGTAAATAGTTTATGTTAATCCTTCTCTAATTTCTATCCCTCAACCTCTAGTAAAACATCTCGACAACTTATGTTACGAACCTGTAATGGACTCGAACTTAGGGATCAAATACCACCGCTGCCACCACCCGTAGCCTTATCACGGTAAGTTAAAAAAAGTCATATCACTCTCTCTCTCGCACTCTATCTTTCTGTCTCTATTCCCCTTCAATTAACATCAATTCTCATTAATTCCCCATCTACCCCTCGCATACAATTAACTAATTGTAAAAAGTATTCGCAGACTACACCACAGTCCACACAAAACATCACGCAGCACCTCGCCACACCTACAAACATCGTGTACAAAGTCTCAATATGTTGGACGAAGTGAGTGGGGCGTATGGTGGTAGTTGTGTTGTTGGCGGTGGAGGAGGTGCTTCCACCATTACGGGTAACTGTTCGATTATGTACCCATCCACTATGAATCAAGAGACTTCAACAACCAGTTCGCTGGTGGATACATTACATCATAGTCAATACCAACAAACGGGTGGGTCCCTATTGGATCATCCTTTAACACCAACGAAAATTTCGCCAGAAAGCCTCAACAGCGGTACAAACAAATGGCATTGGTATGGAATCCTCTACATCTCAGTATAGTGGGTATGGCACAATACACTATCAACATCATCAACAACATCAGCAACAGCAAACGCAACCTCATGTTCATCATATGAGTCATGGGGCCAATGCGGCCAAATCATCCTCCACCACAACACTGCATCAGCAACATTCCTCGCATCCCTATCATTTTGTATCGTCAACAGTCGACTTGTTCGGCAAACTTTTTCGCCTGTGCCTGCACCCCTTCATCCGCATCAAACAACATCAGTCGACCACGACTTGTGACCTGATAGGCAACACCAATTCGAATGTGATAAAAATCGACTACCACTGTTAACTCTGTGGCTACGGCTTCTACACTGGCGGGGTCCTGCTGTAGTGTCAATGGAGCCGTACAAATACATCAGGGTCTGGGTGCTGGAGCGGCTTGTGATTCGGCCGCTAATCGAACACAACAAACGGGTGTGCAAACTACTGCTACAACAACTTCAACTGCCAGAAGTGTGGGCACAAGTGTTGGCGGCGATGTGTTGCCAGAGTGTCAACGTGAAGGCGGTACACATTGTTGCTCGTCGAGTAAAAATCGTGTACGACATCGCTGGCACAAGTGCCGCTGAATTGCATAAGGCCATGGATGGCGTTACCTATATTGCGGATCAAACGCGCAAAGAAGAGGAGAGTACTCGGGTGAGTAAAATTTAAATCATTTAGAGAAAATTTTATCTGAATTTATCAATAGAGAAAAACTATTGCCGAAATTTCTTTTAGGGAATGTAATTGCTAAATTTTTTCTTAAAAGGAAATGTTCTTTAAATTCTCTCTTTAAAAAATTCACTAATTCTCTTTAGACAAAAATCTCTAAATTCACTTATTCAAAGAAATTTTTTATAAAATTCTATTCTTCAGAAAGTTCATTTTTTTTATTTTTAAGAGAAATTTTATAAAAATGTTCTTCTCCAAAGGAAATTTTGTAAAAATGCTTTTTTGAGAGGATTTTTTTTTTTAACTTTTCACAATGGATTCTTTTTCACGAGAAATTTTTGTAAAGATTCTCTTTAAAGAGAATGTTCATAACGATTTCAGGATAAATTTTCATAAAGATTCTCTTTTAAGAGAAATTTTCATCAAGATTCTCTTTAAGAGAAATTGTTATAAAAAATTACTTTTAGGACAATTTTTTAATAAAAATTCCTTTTTAAGAGAAATTTCGTTTTGAAGAGAAGTTTACACAAATTACCTTCTTTAAAGAAATTTTCCTAAGAACTCTCTTTTAGAGAAATTTCTTTTAAAAATAAATTTTCTTGTATCCTCTTAAAAAGATATTGTTATTGTTCTTTTTAATAAAATGTTCTCTTGGAATAACTTGTTATTACTTTCACTTTTGATCTTTTCTCCTGACTTTTAAGACCTTTAATTCTCTTTCTCTCTCTCACCCTTCCTACTTTCTTTAATTTTATACTTTCGCTGTCAAACATAAAAACCCTTTAAAAAAATAATCCTGTTCAAGTGGAAAATTATTTTCCCTCTTTATGTTTGTCGTTTTACACGCATACATTCACACACTTATTTATTTTAATTAAACTGGGATTTTTGTTTCATTTTCATGAAGTGAAATTGTTCAGACATGTTTTATTCATTGTATCACCTAAGAGAGTAACTAATTAATTGAGTGTTATTTACATAATTACATTGTACATATGCTTTTAACTTTAATCTCTATTAAATTAAACTACTGCTCACTCGCTCCCTCTCTTTTTTTTGGCTTTTTACCTTTTTTGGACATTTTATAAAGAATTAACGGATTTAAGAGTGTGTATTCTGAAAAAAACATTTATTTGGCTCATAAACATCAGCATAATTAAGTAGATACATTGAACAGTGAAGAGTAAAATTATTCCACTCTTTACAAACATGTTGACATTGTTATTGTTATTTTATCGTCTAAATATCAATTAAATTTAACTAAATGTTAATTAAGGTAAATTATTATCTCTTATGTTTTGTTTATGGAATTTGTTCTGAGGGGAAATATTTACTAATTAAATCGATTTTAACCCTTTTCTTTCAACACTGTTAAGGCGGTTATAATTATGTGTGTATGTGTGATGATTTCCTCTTAACGAAATATTGAAAGGGTGACAGCAATCGTCATCATTATTATCAACAACATTTTCTCGTAATCGTTATGATTTCATAGGCAACAACACATAAAAAAAATTGTTATAGTAATGATTTCAATCACCCCTCTCTTTCCCTCCGCTGCTGCTACAGATGTTGCTGATTCTTCTACTGTTGTTCGACAACAAAAATCCCTTATGTTAATGTCATTTAGGACAAGTTGATAATGTCATGATGTTATAGATTTTCAATTGTTGTTAAGGTTGGTTGTATACAACAATTCCATTTCAAAGATTTAGTTGCTGCCGCTGCTGCTGCACATTGTTGTTGTAGGTTGGTGTTGTTATTTTTTGGCGATTGGGATTATTTGTGGTGATGTTGATGGCAGTTTTGTTGGCAATTTAATAAAAACTATTCTCATGTGTTTGTTTGTTGTTCGATAAAAGTAACTTAGAAATGAATTGACATGATATTTTTTTGTAATTCTATTCTTTCCACTATACACCCTTGGAAAGCGGAAACAACGATTAGAATCTATAAGTCATTGTACTGTGGACTGGAATTCAAATAATATTTTAAAAAACTTATGACATTTTTGCATCAAATTTATTATCTAAGAAAAAGTAGTTGGAATATAAAGAACTCAATTCTGTTACAGTCCTCGATCAGATTCTAGTTCAATTTCTAATCCAGATTTTAATTCCTAGTTTTTAGAATCTAATTCAGATTCTTTTTTTTAGATTCCAGTTTAGATTAAAGTTCTGTTCTAGATTTAGATTTCTAGATTACTTGTTCAGCTTTCTAGTTTAGGTTTGTAAAAGATTCTAGTTCAGATTCCTGTTCATA
>PYHX02000113.1:0-27966 GCA_004302925.2 Cochliomyia hominivorax | reverse complement strand
TCTCTTGCTGGTGAAACAAATGTTTCCCTAAAACCTCAAACAAATCATGGAACAGCGTATGAGATCTTTTGTCTTTTTTACCCCCATCGGACTCGTTCCCAGGTGCGAGATAAGGGTATCCTTTTGTTAGGTGTCAATAAAAGATGTGGGTTTCTGTACGCTTATTTCCTAGACTATAATTTCGGTTCTTGTGGATTAAATAAAATCTAACACACCCAAGGATATGGTGGTAAGAAGCAGTAAAAATGTTCTGAATCCCTTAAGGGTATTAAATAATCTAGCCCCTAATAGCTCATCTCCAACGCCTGGACACGTTTAGACTATAAGTCCGCGTGACCTTTATTGCTTTAAAAAATTGTGAGAGAAAATTTAAATAATAATTTAAGAGTTGGTTGAGGAAGTAATCAGATAAAGAACGACGACAATAGAAACAGGGACAGAGAGACAACAAAAAAAAATGACGGGTATGCCGCTAAGGTGGATATGGACGAAGACGATGGACTGTTGGATATACAAAGAGGCATACACCAACAACTAGGACAGATACTTACGGAGTTGGAAGATTACCTTATCGGTTTTTACAAATATGCTCTGATGGCAACAGGTGCAACTGAAAAATTAGATGACCTGTCCCTGATTCAGATGAAAAACTTGAGATCACTGTAATCTCAACTCAACTCCCAGCCTGAGTATGTAAGGCTGATTTAGTCCTTCAAGTCGTGTATTACCAAATTCATGTTATCCTGACTCAATTTTCAATTCAATTACAAATAAATAAGAAGGTTAAGTTAGCAACAGTTGGAACTTTTAAGCCAAAATGATAAATAAGCTCGTTGAAAGTATATCACAGATTACAGAGACTAACAAAGAAATACTGACAGAATATATTGAAGAAATCCTCCAGGAAGTCATATAACCATAGTTATTTTTGCCGATAAAGCTATGAACTTAATGTAGAAAAATGGAAAGTGATCCAGAGGGAAGTGCACCTAGATTATACACTCCTTGTTTTGGATCTAGTACATAAATCTCTGAGCTGTTTGGCTAGAACAAAAGTTAATGTTATCCTTGTCTTAAAAGCTTTTCTTCGAGATGTAGAAGACATAAATCGGCTAGACAACCAATAATAACAGCCCCACAATGTACAAGATACTGAAATCCAGAGTATTCGCATATGTTTCTGAGAGAAATATTTACGCAAAACCCAAAAATGTGATAATTTATCTTCCATGACTCCATCTCTCTTCATCCATTTGTCATTAGGTAGCATTTTGATTCCCACAACAAAAAAACTTCTATGGATTTCCTAATGCCAGATATTTCATCAATATTTCACTTACTTTAATACCTTTTGAAACAGCCCTCTCATATCCATAAATAAATTTAAGCTTAAGTTTTTATACGGACGCGACCAACTTGTTGTCGCTGCATGAGCAGCTATTGTTTGTTATATATTTTATTGTTAGTTTAGACCCTATTTTTTCTGCTTCCTCTTTTGCTTTTCTATAATTTCAAATGCTTTTAAGTCTCTTTAGTACATTTGTCCGTCTGACTGTCGTCTACATCGACAACGCTGTCATTTAGTTGTAATCTTAAGAATTCCTTAACTTTTTTCCGCTTCTTTTATATATTTTATTGTTATTATTTTTGTTGTTGTTGTTGTACATAGTTTTTCCTCTGTTTTTTTTTATAGTTTTCAATTATTTTTTTTAATAGTTTTTGTTGCGCTTTTCATGAAATTCTTGTTGTTGTCGCATTGTAATAAAATACCACGATATTATACTTATTCTTCTGCTTCTTTTCACTCTCACTCTGTCTCTGTCTCTTTCTCTCTCTGTCTTAATTTTATTTTTTCCATTCTTTTACTAATATTTTGTGGAAAATTGTTTTATTTTTTCAACTTGTGTTAAATAAACGCATTAAATAGAGGAATGAACGAAAATAAGTACTATTTTAGCCACTTTACTTTTCTCTTTTTCCTCTTTTAAATACTTGTTTAAATATTTTACATTTATTTACTGTTATGGCCAATTTAAATTTTTAGTTGTTGGTATTAATAATTCAACGTTTGTTTAAAATTTCTTAGTAATTTCTTTTTAGATAAAATTTAAAGATAATTTTTTGAAATTAAATATAAAACTGTGATCAGAATGAAAGCAGAATTTTTTTCACGTTTGCAAATCCTACCTCCATATTCTCCAATTTGAAGTTTTTTGAGTTCCACTAGTTCCTCTAAACCAACCAATTGGGACCAGCCGTTTGAATTAAAACATCATCGGACTTTTTCGCCTGGCAGCCCTACTGAAATTACAAATAAGCTATCAGACCTTTCTTAGCGATCTACTAGAGATAAACGCTAGAGATAAATCTTATACTATAGAGTCGATCTTTTAGTTCAAACATCATACACAAACTTCATGGCTGAGAAATGTACAATCACCAAGTACCTCAAACTGCCTAAACACACAGTGATCTTAATACTGTGTGATTACAATGCACAAACTAACGCCCATATATCTTGATTTTATGGATACAGATAACAATTCGTTTTTACTTTAACTACCTATAAAATTCGCCCTTGTCTAGAGTTTGTTGCTGTCTAATCTCCTGAACTAAAACCTCATTCATTCAATATGACACGAGCAAACAGGTACTGCTATATCAAGGGCTACTGTTTTCCGTACTACCCGACTTATATCTCTGGTAAAGTTGGGAGATTGTTTTTTACCATTCTTGACACCAGACTGTCAGAGGATTGGTTCACCATAACTGTATTTCTCATACTTCGACAATTACACCACAATAGAGGATTTGAACTTCCATAACGGAGGCTTTTTATTCATTTACGACCATCTATTTCTATTTTCCATGAAGGGATTAGCTCTGTTGTGGGCACTGATAGTTATAGTTATTGCATGTTGTCTCCTTTGGCATCTCCTATAAATCTACTTCCTTCCTTTGCGACGTATCATTTCTGAAGTCATTTTTTGCTTTGGACTACTTAACATTGACACAATATTCACTCGATTGATCGGTTGTTGCAACATTACCGGCATAATTCCAAATTGTTTCTACAGTTGCGAGGCATTTCATTTCATCCAGAAAGTCCAAACATATTGTTTTGTCAATCCCAACATACAGTATTCATAATTTAAAAATGACTTTAAAGTGAAATTTTGCTCAGTTGTTAATAACAGTGCTACCAAGTTACAGCTGGTAAAAATATGGGAATTCTAAAACCCTCAAAGTTTGCATCCTTTCTATTCGATCACTTTATTTTAATTTTCTTAACATTTTCATAAAGGTTGTTCCTATCAGCTTTTTTCTCTCTCCGTAAATCTTTTTCTTTAACTTAAATTCTTTAGTTTTCTTGTTAATTCCTTTAGTTATACTTTCTCTTTGTTTTTGTTGTTCGGATCGACAATAAGTAATTTACAAAACTGTTTGTTTTTCCAAAGAATATCTTCTAAGACTTGTAATCCATTCATTATTTTGTTCTTTTTTGTCTTCCTGGGTTCTTGTACTGTTTGTAGATTTAATTTTCTTTTGGCTTTATATTGTTCTTGTTAAGGCATATCTGAATGACTGTTTGTCTGTCAAATTGTCAAATATATATATTTATACGCTGTAGGAACACATAAAGGTATATTAAGTTTGTCATTCGATGCTAAACATCGAGCAGGATTTAATAGAGATGATATAAATAACGCATAAACTGGACTCAATTAAAATTTAACAAGATTTTTTGTTTTACGCTCAGTTCGCAATTTAAAATAAGCAATGCCGGTTCTATTTAAGAAGGAATGGTCCACATGAGGTTTCTAAAGTAAACATTTTCAAAGGAGCTCCAAAAACTTCCGGTAAGAAAACAGTTCGGTTAGACTATTTGGTACAAAAGTTTAAGTTGTCGCAGGTTTTAAAACATAAAAGGCTCAAAAAGTTCCTCACAAATATGCTATTCAAAATTTAGAAACCAGAAACAGAGCACGGAAATTGAAGTCAAGTTTTCTGTATAATTTTGACGAAACGTATGTTCTGGCAGATATCTTACAACTTCTGGTCAAACATTTTAAGTTGCTAATGTCTGGGAGAACTTTGAGGAAAGTTTTAGGAGCCAAAAGCCGTGAAAAGTTCCCAAAGAGTTCTTGATATAACAAGCAATATGTAGTTGCTGCTCATTATGGTAAACATGCCTTTGAGTGGTACAAGATAATAATGTGGCATTTGAGAGGCAAATCTTCTAAAACTACTCGGAGCTAAGATCGGTGGAGAGATATTGGGATCTTGTTAAAAGAGAATTGAAGAGCACTAAAAGGTGTTCAAAGTGAAGAAACATTAATAAAACGGTTTCCGAAAAAGATTCAAAATTTCATCACTATCGATTTAAACTATTGAAATTTTAATAACGTCAATCAAATAAAATAAATTAAAACTGTAAGTTTAGAATTTTTCGATCCCACAATTGAGAGTTTCAAAATTTCATATGGAACAGGGTACTTGTGCCCTTCAATAATTGAAGTATAGATTCTCTAATATCTCCAGCACTACTTTTTTTAATACGTCACACATATAAATCAAGACAGAAAGTTATAGAATACAATATTTTCGTAAGGGATAGAGAAAGAAGTTTTCCTCTTCCATCACCTTTAAGTCTTGGAGTAAGTGTCAAAATGATATAAAGGGAATTAATATACGTGATAACCGACTAAAGCACTTTTTCATGTTTATTTCTACATCTTTTGTGAATGTGAAAAATAGAGTACTCGACTTTCAATGTAGAAATACAGGGCAAAACAATAAAATTAAATAGAAATATGAATGTAATTATAGAGGAAAATTTATTTTTGCACTACAATCTTCTTCTTATTTGTATATGAAAAACATATTCATTTCAATATGTTTATATAAATCAAAAACAAAACAAAAAAAAAACAAATTCAGAATGAAAAACTAGAACATTTTATATCTCAAGAATACATTTTGCCAACACTTTTTTTCTTTTCATTTCTTTTTTCCAATTTTCTTAATATTTATTATGTTTTGTTTAACTTTTGTTTAACAGGGATAATTTTTTATGGAGAATATTTCCTTTAGTTAATTTATGGCCAAAGTTTATTATTAAAATCTGCCACAATATCAAATCGTCAGTCAATGTTCATTTCATTCCCTTTTTTCACTCAGTTTTATTCATCATCACCATCATCATCATCATTATAGTCGTCGTCGTAGTCATATCACAAAGTTATAAAGCTCGAACTCATAAAAGTTCATTGCTTGATAAGGAAAAAGAACAACAAAAAATATTCTTTTTTTTCTGTTCTCCTTTTAAAAAATCCGAAAATCAGAAAATATAGATAAAATTGTAAATAGTTTTTTACTGCACCAGAGAGCAGGTGAATTATATGCAGACATAAATACTCACAGACTGATGAATATCTCACAACACTAACAAGAAGAAGCAGCACCAAAAAAAAGCAACGCAAACACACAACAAAATTTATATACGAAAAATAACAAAAACAAATTTCTGGAATCTTTCAAATGAACGTGTAAAATATTTTAAAATCAAATGAGAATACTTTATACGGCAGTAACGAATCATAGATACCCAGACGTGTTGGTTTGTAATCAAAATTTCACCATTCTTGTAATACTCAGCTAATCTTCTGAAGAAATGGCATTCAAAGACTTCTGCGTCTTAGCATTAACTATCAATCTGAAGCTTAATTTTACAGGTGCCAAATCAATTGAATAATTAAGTCGGAAAACGATATTCTTTGAATTTTTGTGGGAAGTGATCACTTAAAGTACTGGAAAACAAAGTTTTCTTTCTTTGCATGACTTCGACTTTTTAAATAATATTCCCTGTCAACTAATTGAACCAGTGAAATAAGTTTATAACTATATATCCAGAATTGAAAATAGTTATTAACTTTACTCTTATCGTGGGTCTCTTCGGTTTCACTTGCGGTTGTAATCCATTTCATAATGACAGTCAGGAATCTTGGAATTTAGTTTTAGAATGAAACAAAACAAGTATTATGTCCTTACAAGACGATGCTTATCTCCGTTGTCTTTGAAACCATGTTTTAAATATATTGTGTAAATAAAGCTTTCGGAAATATTTTAAGTCAACTCTTTCCCAGTTTGATTAATTGATTTAAATAAAAAACTAAAATTTACAATTGTTTCGCACTTGTAAGTATAGGTCCAAGTGACATTATCAGTTTTAATTCATTTCATTACATTTGATTTAAAAATCTAACAAAAGGCTGCGTTTCCCCTTGTATCCACTGGTATTTCTGAGGCATATTCTTGCCAAAGGTCACAGGGAACTAAATCAATTTAAATTTGCCCATAACTTTGTCACATGGATTCAAATCAATTGAATTTAATCCAGTCTCTCGCTTTAAACGAAGACATTTGAAATCTTACTAAAAATAAGAACGACTCTTCCATTGTAGTATATATGATATAATCGCACTTGCGTAAGTATGTAAAGTCTAAAAAAGTCTCAAGAAGTAAATGATTATCACTATCAGATTGAAATATTTTAAAAATTTTTATAAATTATCACTAAACTTGTCTGCATTTCCCAGATTTTCAGGATATTATCTCTTTTTTCATATACCTACTAGAAACTCTCGATACCAATCTTTTGATTCTTAAATTAGATGCAAAATCTCGGAAACTGTAAGCTAACGCAAATATCGTCCAAGTAATCTACAATATTTAGTCGATTTTACCAAACTTTCATTATTTATTTTACTTTAAGTCACTGTCGATTTCCTTTTTCCAACTTTAGCAGTTTCACACGGAAGATGTCATCTCAGTATTTAGACAGTGTTAACAAACTAATATAAAGCGTTTGATTTTTGTTTTGAAGATTTCTCAAGGATCGTTAGAATAGGTTAAAAGTTGGCAGTAGTGACTTCACTAGAAGTTCTTCTGAAAAGTAAAAAAATTGACTTGATTGAATCAGCGCAATTTGTTGCGGCACCTATCACCCATTAAGAGATTTTCGAATTAAACTTCTGTTGGATATTTTGTTATCTAACTCACAATTTTTTTATAGACTGTAATGGGTTTGTAGAATTGTCCTTTAATTAAATATTGTGTCATTCTTTCGGAAACACTTGTCGCAATTTTTCAAAAAAACGACTTTGTTAATCACGTGAAACGATTTATTTTCTTCTGGAAAGTTCGGAATCACAGTCCTATAAATTAGGGAATAATTCTTTCTTAACCTAAAGCGAACATATTATGTTAAACGTTTTCCAAATGTTTTGAAAATGTAGTCAAGTTACCATAAGTCTCCATACATTCTTCCCGGAATGGGCATTAAAGGTCACAAAAGTCCTAAATATAAAAAAATTCAATGTAATTTGACACAAATTGGTTTTATAATATTCTAAAACGATGTGCCAAATTATATGATGCTCGGTCCATTATTTCTCATACTTTGAAGGTCTTAAGTCTTACAAATACATTTGTATTTTTATAAGAATTATTCAAATCAAAACAAATATAAGCAAAAATTAATGTGCAAAATTTTATTATTTTTCTAGCTTTTTAGAATGTATTAATCTCACATGGATGTTGGTACCAGTATAAAATACTGTATACTTAAGCATAAATTAAAAAATACTTCATACGAGGGTGGTTCATTAATTCTTGGTAGCTACCACTTGTAACCAATACCGAGTAAAACTTCTTACTTGTTTAATATTTGCGATTTGACAGATTTTAAGAAACCGCTTTAACTTATCTTTTTAATACACACGGAGTAATGAACTTAGCATACCCTCATTCTCCAAGTGTTGGTGTTGGAAAATATAAATAACATACAAAAAAAGACTTACCATCTGATGGTGAATGACTAAATGACTTAACTGATGAATGAAACCCGAAATCAGAATTGACATGATGTTATATGATGGTAGATTTTTTTTTTACCAAAATAAAAAGAAAAAACAAATAAAAAATAAAAAATGAAACAATTTTAAACCAAAAAAGTTGTTCTCATTTTATTGCAGTTTTCCACCTCCATATTTTATTTTAACCAGGATTTACTACAGAATTTAAGGATGCGATACAATAGAAATTTCTTTTTTGGTTTTTTAGTTGAATTTGGTTTTGTAATAAATGAATGATGAATTAATAAAATTTAATTATTTTGTTTATAATTTTAGTTTATGTTGTTGGTGGATAATATTTATTTTCGATTCTTTAATTAATCAAGGTTTTTATTGTGAATTGTAATTTATTGGATTTTCAGCTTTTCTTTGGTCAGGAGAAAAACTTGGTCTGCAGTTTTAATTATTTTTTTTTACCTTCCATGAAAAGTAATTATTCAAAGAGTTTTATTTGAAGTCTTGAAAGAGTTTTTTTCAAATATTAAATAAATTGAATTAAAACCCAGTAAACATTTTATATCTAGAATTTGACGATTGCTAGAATGATTAATAATCAAAAAAAACAGTTTATCTTATTGTGGCTTAGAATTGCTACTAGAGTAGTACAACACCCAGTCACACATTACCTTTTTCGAAAATCTTCCATTAACATTTTTATAAAGCTATCTGCCTGCCACTTTGCTCCAACAGGTAGTCCACTTTTTAACAAGAATCCAGTATCTCTCCACAGGTCTTAGTTTCGGACAGTTTGAAGGACTTACTGTTCTTGGTAAAATATCACATTATTGTTCTTGTTTACCATAGTGACAGAGTGCCAGGTCAGACCAAAAAATTTCCTTAAACATCCCTTAGGAAGATGCAAAAAGTCTGCCTCTTCATTATGAGAAAGAATATTTTTTAACGCAACGACTTTAATTTCTGGGCTCTGTTTTTGACCTCTTAATTTTTAGCAGCATTCATGTCAAGGATTTGCATTAGCTCTAACTTTTTGTACCAAAACCAGATGTGCTGAGAGCTCTTTTCAAAATGCTTTCTTTTTTTTGGAGTTAGAAATATAATATGAACAATTCCTTCTATCTAAACCAGGTTTTCTATCAACGTACAAGTTGTCCCGGTACTGTTTGATAACATTGAAAATAGTTTGACGGTAGACTTTTTGTAGGACTAAGTTGGGTTTTGTGGAAAACATTTGATAACTTTAGTATGAACCTTATTCCGGTCACTTATTTTAGGCAGAATAAAAATATTGTAAATGTTTTACATGATCGAAAAATGTTTTAAGAATTTTTTTAAAGTCACTCCTTAATACTCCAAAAACAGTTCATATCCTTGTGGCATAGAATTGCTATTGGAGTAACGTCCAAAGCTGGCGTTATTCTGGTCAGTGTTTGTTTTAGATTTCAACTACTTCCTTGAATTTATAATACTAATAATTTGTAAGTGGTTTTAGTGTTACCTAACAGTATACTATAGTCACTCTGATTTCTATTTCAACGATCTCAGTAACCAACTGCACTGAGAGAAATTAAAAAGTCATAATTTTCAAGCCGTCAGTAAATAACATAATTTTTTTTATTCCGTTTTAAAATTCTCCACAATATTTTAATTTAAATTTGAATGACTAAAATTTAATTATTAAAAAAAATTATTAATTTTTCTCTTCTCTTTCATTTTAGTATTGCTGAAGAAAAGAAAAATCTTGGTAACGACCAATACAAAGCACAAAACTATCAATCTGCTTTGAAATTCTATTCGGATGCCATTTCATTATGTCCCAATTCAGCCACATACTATGGCAATCGGGCCGCCTGCTACATAATGTTATACAACTATACGAATGCATTACGTGATGCACGTACTGCTGTGCGTTTAGATCCAAAATTCGAAAAGGCCTATGTACGTATAGCAAAATGTTGTGTGGCAATGGGTGATATTATTGGAGCCGAACAGGCTATAAAACGTATTGAAGAACTTGATGCTCAAAGTAATTCTGTCAATGCGGAAAAACAAGCCGTACAAAGGTTGCGACAACTGGAACAAAAACTACAGCCGAATTATGAGGCCAAAGAATATCGTAATGTAGTGTTTTACTTGGATTCAGCTATAAAAATAGCGCCAGCTTGTTACAGGTAAGTGAAAGGATTTTGAAAGAAGTTTTATTTTGTTCTTAAATTTATGTTCTAATTTCTTTTAGATACCGCCTTTTAAAAGCTGAATGCCTCGCTTTCCTGGGTCGCTGTGATGAGGCTGTAGATTTGGCTATTAGTGTCATGAAACTGGATAGTACATCGGCTGATGCTATCTATGTACGTGGCTTATGTTTTTACTATACCGATAACCTTGACAAAGGTATCAAACATTTCGAATTGGCTTTACAACTCGATCCCGATCACAAAAAGGCCAAGGAAATGCGCATTAAATGTAAAAACCTAAAGGACATGAAAGAAAGGGTAATTATTTGTTCAAATTCGGACGCTATCATGAAGCTCAAGCCGTGTACACGGAAGCCTTAAAAATCGATGAATACAACAAAGACATCAATTCCAAACTCTTATACAATCGCGCTTTGGTACAATCCAAAATCAATAATTTGCGTGAAGCTGTAGCCGATTGTACTCGTGTTTTAGAGATAAATGATAAATATTTGAAAGCTTTGTTGTTGCGTGCCCGTTGCTATAATGATTTGGAGAAATACGAAGAGTGTGTTAATGATTATGAGGCCGCCTTACAAATACAAAAAACACCAGAAATTAAAAAACTTTTACGTGATGCCAAATTTGCTTTAAAAAAATCAAAACGTAAGGATTATTATAAAATCCTAGGAGTGTCACGTAATGCTGGTGAAGATGAAATTAAAAAAGCATATCGCAAGAAAGCTTTAGTACACCATCCCGATCGTCATGCCAATAGTTCGCCGGAAGAACGTAAAGAACAAGAATTGAAATTCAAAGAGATCGGAGAAGCTTATGCGATTCTATCGGATCCTAAAAAGAAAATGCGTTATGATAGTGGTCAGGATATGGAAGAACACGAACAAGGTAAGTTTTGAGAGAAATTTTATGAAAGAAAATATAAATAGTGTGTGTGTCTTTTTTTTTTAGCTGATTTTGATCCAAATCAAATGTTCCGTCATTTCTTCCAATTTGGTGGTGGACCTGGTCAATCATTTGGTTTCGAATTTTAAAATTTAAAACGAAAAACGTTGCGTTCATTTTTACATCGTAAATAAATTTAAAAACATCCAACAGAATACCACCCCGCCGTCGTCGTTGTCATCTTTATTCAAAAAAAAAACATAATTCTGAAACTTTAATTTTCTTTTAAACAACAACAAGAACAAAAACGCAACAACTTTTTAAGGAAATTTATAATAAATAAAGAAAACTCTAATATTTTGCATGTTCATTAAAAAATTTAAATAAAAATTAAAAAAAAAAATTAAATATTCCAACAATTGCCACGAACTACAACAACAACAATATCAAGCAAGCAAAAAATTAAAAATTTTCCTAACAAGAAAATAGAAATATAATAGAATTTTCTGAAATCAAATAATATTCAAATCAATCTAAATCTAAAAGCAACTTAACATCATTTAAAAACCCAAGAGAATTATAAACAAAAACTCTAGAGAAGAAGGAAAAAAACACAAATTAATTATACACTTAGTTTAAAACATAGATTTTACATACAACAAACCCTCTTAAATAATAATGATAAACAAACATAAAAAATGAATTAATTAAAAATTATAAAAATTTAATTAAAAAATATATTTTTCAAAATCCCATAAATGAATGAAAATGATTTTGTTTTGTTTCTTTTATTTTATTTCATTTTATTTTATTATTTTTAAAATAAGTCTTTTTTTATAATACTGTCCATTAAATGGTTTTTCTCTTCCTCCTAATTTAATTTTTAGTTTTAAGTTCTCTTTTTTTGTTTTGTACGAGTTTCAAATTTTTATTATTTTCAAGAATTTTTTAAGATTTTTTTGTTTCTTTTTTTGTATAATTTTTTAAATTAATCGTTATGCAGGCAATTTATTTTGTTATGTGTGATGTTTATTTGTAAAATTATTATTTTAATTATTAATTAAATTTATATTAAAAATTGTCTATTTAAAACAAAAAAGCTTTTAATTTTTTTTACAAAACTTTAATTTAAATAAAATTTATTATTTTTGTCTGGAAAATTATTATTAAAATTAAGAAAATTGTAAATCAATTAATTAAAAAAAACAATGCATCAGTAAAATTCTCTGTACTAAATAAAGCAAGTTTTCTAAGACTTTGAGGGACCGTATTAAAAAAATATTTAAAAAACATGCTTTTTAAAACTGAATCTGGGAGTAAAAAGAAATAAATAAGATTTTATTTAATATTTCGAGATAAATATTTTTACAAAGTCGAAACCTGTACCGCAATTCAAATTAGCAATTTTCTTGTGATGACGTTCAAATAATTTGATTGCAACCAGCCGTTTTTTCTTGTCGTTAAAACGTAAGGGAATTGCGTTACTGCTAGATATCAGCCTTTGCACATTTTCTTGAATTCTATTGAAATGAATCCTTATTTTCTTTCAAGGAAAGTAAATTTGGAACCCATTAGAATGTGTTGAACTATTTTAAATCAAGAAACGAAAAATAAAAATAATTCCTTAATTCTTTTCTTTAAAAAACTGGAAACAAAATTTTATAAAGCTCTGATACATTGAAAGTGGATTGGGAACCAATTCGAGCGCTTTGAAAATAAATAACTGATAAAAGGAAATTCAAAAATTTTTGAAATTCATATTTTTGTTATATTAAAATTTTAATAATTTCACATTTTTTAAATTACAATTATTTATTAATTAATTAAAAAACAATTTTTTATCTTAAATATAAATTTTCAAAATATTCGAATTTTTCATATTAATATTCGAAATTTTATTGTTTAGAATATTAAAAGAAATTAACAAAAATTAGAAAATATTCTTTATGATCAATTCTTTATAGTAAAATATGATTTTTAAAATAATTTTGAATTTTCAAAATATTTAAGCAAAAAATATTATAATATTTTGGAATAATTTACATTTTCTTTAAAAAAAAAGTATTAATTTTAAAATTTTACATTAGATCTTTAAAATATTTCTGTATTTTTTTAATATTTAATTTGATTATAACTAGTGACTAGAAAAAAGTGCGTATTAAATATTTAAAATAGAATATTTAGAAACAAGTTGGGTTGGTTCTACAAAAAGTTGGCCAAACATTTAAAGTCCTTCCGACAAACTGTTTCCATTTATATTATAAAGTACCAGGAGAACTTGTTCGTTGATAGAAAACCTGGTTCAGATAGAATGATTGGTCCATATGATGTTTCCAAAGCCAAGGCAATTTCATAAGTACTCCCAACTCACCAGAAAAGGAAAACAGCCCGGTTAATTCATTGCTCGAACTATTTGGTACGAAAAATTGGACTGTTTTAAGAAGAGAATTGAATTCAGAAAAAGGGTTCCAAGGCTGTGATAGATTTAAAATGGAGCAAAGTGATAGAAGAACGTTAATGAAAGAGTTCTAGAAAAAGCTTCAAGATTTCACCACAGGTGATTGAAACTTTAAAAAAAATATATTTTTTTTTTTTTTTGTAAAATATAACAAATGTTTCAATCTGATAAAATGTTTTTCGATCTCATTCCTTAATTTTGATTTTTTATATTATTTTTTATTTTTTATATTATTTGTTTATTTTTCCGTTTTTAAAGTTATTTTATAAAAATTTAATTTTGGTATAATTTTTTTTATAAATTTTCTTATATTTTTGATTTTTTTTAAAGTTCAGTTTTTTATATATTTTTTTTTTTTATAAAGTAACACGAAATTATAGTCATAATTACAAAATTCTTATAATGGGGCAAACATTCATTCTTAAAAAGTGCATAACACTCCTAAACGATATTGTAACACGGAGAGATTCTTGCAAAAAAAAACTTATTTTAAATCGAATATTTAATTAATTTTAACGAATTTTAGAAAATTTTAGAAACCGAAAATAATAATTTTTATGTTAAATTAATTTAAATTTTTTTATTTTTTATTTATTTATAAAAAAAAGTTCAACTCTTCTTTCCAACTGCTTCAATATACATTAAAACAAGGCTGGTATGAATCAAATGCTGTAACCAATATTGCAAGATTACAATATGATTTCCTAATTTGATGCGATTTTAGCAATAGAAAATATTTTCCTTTCAATAAAAACTTTGATGTCAAATTATTATATTTCAGATGCCAAATATTAGAGGGAATTAAAAAATCGTTTTTTTTTAAATATTGAATACTTAATTTTCTTAAAAAACAATTTTAGAATTTCTGATTCTAAAATCCTTTTTTATTTTATCATAATTTTTCAATATTTTATTTTATTTTATTTATTATTATTTTTTTTATTAAAAAAAATCCTTCACTTGTTTTGACCACATAAAAACTTAACTAAATTATTAAATCTACTCTTAAAGTTATTTCTTCAATTAACTTTTTTTATATGTATAAAAAAAAATTTTTATTCAAATTTATATATTTTTTAAAATGAATTTACTCAAGATTTAAAACAAAAATTACTATTTAAACTTATAACTAAATGGAAAACCTAAATAGTCATTTATTTATTTATAATTAAAAGTTATTGGTTGAAAAGGTTCATTGAAATTATAATTAATTATTAATTAAAAAAAATAATAAATGAGATAAATTATAAATTAGTAATTCCAAATATACAAAATGGGTAAATAAAAAAGTTAAATATAGAAAGAAAAATATTGTATTTATAAATAATTTGGAACTTTTACTGTGGAACAAGATGATCTGTAATGTAATTCTGATGTTGTTAAGAAGGCTTTTTATTATAACCTTTAACCTCAAGTATTATTTGAATTTTTTCTGATCAAGTTAACATGTCAGTTATTATTTTTAATGTCAAAGAAATGAATTTATTTTCAATCAGATTATTAAATTATTAAATATTTTCAATAAACTCCAACTTGGTCCTACAAAAAGTTGGTCACGCATTCAAAGATCTGCCGTCCAAAGTTTCAAATGTTATTAAATGGTACCAGAAGAACTCGACAGTTGATAGAAGACCTGGTTAAGCTAGATGGAATGTTCCACATGATGCTTCTGAGGCCAAAAAAATAAAACGCATTTTACCAAAACATCCGAGAGAAAAGCAGTCTGGTTAGCTCGGTACAAGTTTTGAAACATACAACTCTCATAAAGTTCCTGACAGGAGCGCTGCTAAAAATTTAGAGTCCAAAAACAGGCAATGAAAATCGAAGTTGAAGAAAATATTCTTTCCTCATAATGGATGACGAAACGTGTGTTTTGGATTATTTTCGATACTTTTTGGTCAAATATTTTTTTTTTTGCTGAATCTCGAGATTCTGTTAAAATAGAATTGAAGAGCACAAAAAAGATGCCAAAAGTTTGATAGAATTTAAACGGAGGTGCACAAACTTGTTCGAGCAAAATGAGAGAAAACATTATAAAAACATTAATGGAAGGATTTTCGGAAACACTTTCAAAATTACATCTTTAGTGATTTAAACTATAAAAATATTTATTGTTTTTGTAAATCGTAATAATTCAATGAAAAAAGTTAAGTGATTTCGTTTTTATTAACAAATATGTATGTTAAGAATTTTCGATCTCACTCCTTATTTTCTTTTCTTTGTTTTGGAGAAGCTCTCATGCAGACCGCTGAAAAGCAATCGAATCAGTTGACTGTTCGTTGGATTAACACACTGAGATAAGTTCTACATGGATGTCTGGAGGACACGGTCTACGGATCATAATAATTCTGAAAACTGAGAAATTTTAAGTTACTGTTTGTTTGATTGGTGATTTATTTATTTTCAGCAAAAGCACTTAAAAACCATTCACTTGACTTCACTTTGAAAAAAAGTGAATGGAAGTGTTTTATTTCATTTGGCCCTTAAGTTTCGCAATTTGCTCTGGCATGAGATGAGGTTTATTGAATCTTTAGAAAGTTCTGTTTGAAATAATTTAATCAATTTTAGTTCTCAATAAATATTGAACATTTTTTATTAAATATTCATTTAATCTGTTCTAAATTTAAAACGGTTAAAGTGAAACTTTTTCTATAAATCAATTCTCGTTTAGTGTTGGTTCAATTCTAGTTCAAATTCACATTCGACTTTTGGGTGATTTATTGTTCAGTTTTAATACAAATTTTAATTCACTATTTGAATTAAATTTATATTGAAGTGAATATTTACACTTTTGATAAAGCTACGAAAATAAAATTCATAGAACTGAGAGAGGAAGAGATAAGTAATCGTTATCATATATAAAAATCAAATTTGCTGTAAAGCTCTGGAATTGGTAAGCGTTTTTAATCAACTTCAATGCTTTTCTCTAAGTAGGCGTGGCACTAGGCGGAAATTATGACAAGGTGCTTAAAGCTAAGGTCCATAACTTTCAGACAGAAAAAGTTTCATACAGTTATTTTAAGTAGTTTGCGAGTTATAGCGTTTTGAACATTTTACGTATTCAAAAAACACCTCCTAATCCGTTATGTTCGCCTGGTGTTTGACAAAAATTTTTTGGTGAATTTTAAAACCAACTGCTAACTAACAAAATCCGATTTCAACAGAAATTGACTGAATGAAATTGGCTGAAAGAGCAAAATATGGACTGCAATTTTTGAATCTTAAATGTTTGTGAAAATTAGTTCTCAAGTAGTTGAAAGCGATTAAACCAAATCGCTTACAACTACTCCTCACTTTATAAAGAAAGAAGTGGCTCTGGGCGTAACTGGAATAAACGTTCTTAAAGCCAAGGTCCAGCTCTTAATATTGTAAAAAGTTTCATTGAAAAATATTAATTAGTTACCGAGATATATCGCCCTTAAATTATTTATGATTTTATTTCATTTACGCCCACTCCTGGGCGTTTTTTGATTTAAATTCTTACAATTTCTAGAGAATTAAGTTCATAAAACTTGAAAAATTAAATCAAGAAAAATTTAGCGATTTATTTTTGTCAAACACCAGGCGAACATAACGGAATAGAAGGTGATTTTTGATTACGGAAAAAGTTCAAGATGCTATAACTCAGAAAGTGCTCAAGATATTTCAATGAAACTTTTTCTGCCACAGATATATGGACTTTGACATTAAGTGCATTATAATAACTACCGCCCATTGCCACGCCTACATAAAGATGAACGTTGAAGTTAATTTTAAACGCTTATATATTCCAGACATTGGGAGTAAAAAGGATTTGCATATATTGAAACGCTTACTCGTCTCTTACTCTATCAGCTCCAGATAGAGAGATATTCACTTAAGTGTAAGTTTAGTTTCCTCACATTGATGAGCTATAAACAAAGGACAATCACAATTAATTTCAAAGCGATATAAAATTTTCCCATAAATTTTTTTGCAACGTTTAGAACTTGAATTTGGCTTTAAAATTCTTCATTTCATATACGCTTAGTGCCACTTCCACCTCTACAAAATTGTATAATTTTGCTTTAAAGCTTGCAATTTCTGGGGAACAAACAAGTGTTCATAAACTTTTAAAATTCTAAAAATGTTGCCCATATTTTCCTCTCTCATTGTGACAAATTTTATTCCAATTGCATTTCTTTTAGCAGAGATATCGGTGAAACCCCTAAATTTGTTTGTAAACTTTAAAATTCAAAATCGTAAAAATTCACGAAACATTTTTTGTCAAACACCAGGCGAACATAACGGAATAGAAGGTTAATTTTGATTACGAATTAAGTTCAATTCGCTGTATCTCGGAAACTACTTAAGATATTTGTACGAAACTTTTTCTGTAAGATACATATGGACTTCGCATTAAGCACATCATTATAATTTCCGCCCACTGCCACGCCTACTTACAGGAAAATGTTGAAATTTAGTTTAAACGCTTACCAATTCAAGAACTTTGATGCAAATGTGATTTTAATATACGATAACGATTACTTGTCTCTTTCTTTATCAGTTCTATGAATGATGTATTCGCAGCTCTATAAATAGTTGAGATATTCACTTAAATATAAGTTTAGTTTTAAGCGCTAATCAGCTTTAAACAAAAGAAAATAATAATTACTTTAAAGCGATATATCTCGATAACTTATTTAAGATATTCCCATGAAACTTGTTGCAATGTTTAGAGCTTAAACAAAAAACATTTTTCTGAAATATCAGGCGAACATAATCGAGAAGTAGATATTTTTTCAGTACGAAAACAATTAAAATCACTATATCTCGGAAACTATTGAGATTTTAAAATTAAAACTTTTTCCTGGAAATTGATATGAAATTCAGCTAATTTCTGCCTACTGTCATGCCTTATTATTGATAATTACTTTAAACGTTTTTTGTTGTTAGAGTTTTGAGGCAAAAAGAACTTTATAAACAGAACGATTATATATATCGTGATCTATTAGCTGAGATAATGACTCAAGTAAAGATTACAAATTAACAAGCTTTAAAAGAAGAAAAATAATTCTAAAATTTAAAACACTATATCTCAACGCCTATTGG
The DNA here is from genome assembly GCA_004302925.2 of Cochliomyia hominivorax. NCBI lineage: Eukaryota > Metazoa > Arthropoda > Insecta > Diptera > Calliphoridae > Cochliomyia > Cochliomyia hominivorax. The sequence goes on along the minus strand of PYHX02000113.1, from coordinate 9,487 downwards.
AGATAATCAGATGAAACTTCCTTTAATGTTCGCAGTTGAACTTTGACTTACAAAAAAATGGATATATTACAATCGGTCTACCATTTCTAATGACAAACGCTTTCTTTTTAAGCGATCAGTTATTTTTGAAAATTAATTTTGATAAAAAAAGTTTTGGAAATAAAGAGATATTGAAGGTCTTTGATTTTTTTCCTTAATGGGATTAGGGACCTGAATTTCGGGACAGTCCACCATGAAGTATCATTGTGGTAATTTCACCCAATGCCACGCCTACTTTTCTAGGATTCAAATTAATGAGATTTTTCAAAATCACGAATTGGACTTAATAATTCTTTTAAATCTTTAAATAAAACTCTTTTATATTTTTTTGAAATATTTTTTATGTCCACATACAATTTTTTTATTTTTATTTTTTTTATTTTATGTATTTTTTAATATTTTTTTGTTTTATTTTTTTTTTTTTTTTTTGTTTTGTAGGTACACATTTATTTATTTTTTATTTTTATAATTTATATTTTATTAACAATTATTATTTTTTCGTTTCTTTCTTAATCATGTTTGTTTACCAATTCATTTAATTATTTTTTTATTTTTCTTAATAAAAAAATTAAAAAATAAATAAAAAACATTTAGTCAAAATATTTTTTATTGTTTTTTTCTTAATTTCTTTTTGTTTTTGTATTTTTTTTAAATATTATTTTACTAAAAATTTATTTCACTAACTAGAGGATTTTCATTTTATTTATTATTTTATACACTACACTGAAAAAAATATATATAAAGTAATTTAATCTTAAAAAATACTTAAATTTAACAGAAAAAATATGTTTTTTTATTATAAAAAACTAAATAATAATTAATAATTATAAAAAATAAAACAACTTATGAGCTAAAGAAAAAAATATTCTTAAACACTAATGTATTTTATATTTTCATTTGATGATTTTAAATTATTTAAAATAAAATAAAAAAGGATAACAAAATAACATCCTGTTTAAAAAATAATAATAATAAAGGTACATGGATATTTTTTTATTTGTATTTGTTGTATTTTTTAAATTGAAATGAATTTTTACCAAATTTCGAATGAAAGAATCGAAAAGAATTCTCTTGTTTCCCTGAATCAGCCAAATCTAAAGCGGATATTAAATCTTTGGCCAACTTTGTTGGAAATCCATAAAATTTTGAAATCGATTTGTGTTGAAAATTAGAAATCAAATTTTAAAGAAAAGAAAAAGCCGGTTTTGAATTTTCCATAGAAGTTTATTTTTAATTATGAAAAATTTTTTCTCTTAAAATTTTCAAATATCGATTAAGTTTTTAGATTTAATTTCTAAACAAAAATTCAAATTTATTTTTTTTTTTTTAATAAAATGTTTTTTAATTAAAAATTTTAATTTAAATTTTTTAATTAAAAACATTATTAAAAAAATATATTTTATTTCTATAAAAATTTCAATTTTATTTTTCAAAAAAACTAATAAAAATAATTTTGACTTTTTTATAAAATTAAAATTTGCTTTTTCTACAGGAATTTTTAAATTTTCGATGTAAAATTTTCTATCGATTAATTATTTATGAAATATCGATTTTGATTTTTTTAACGGAAAAATCAGTTTTGATTTTTTATAAAATTGTACGATTTTGATTTTTTTCAAAAATTTAATTTTTTCAACAAAAAATTCCAACTCAAAATTTGTAATTTAAATTTTAATTAAAATATTGACTTTGATTTTCTGAAATTTTGAATTTGAAATTTTTATATAAAAAAATAAGAAATTAAAGTCGGTCAAGCCTGACTATTTAATACCCTACACAACATTGGGATTAGTGCGATTTTTCCTGTGGGCGTTATATGAAAGAAATAATGGACCGACCCTCGTTTAATTTCACACATGATTTTGCTTATATTTATCTTGATTTGATCAATTATTATTAGTATCTCATCGTATGTATGAGATTTAAGTCCTTCAAGGTGATATTTGAAGAAGGGGTTGTATGGAACCTATGAAAAGTAATGAACCGATCCTTGTATATTAGGCTGATCGTTTTAGAATAACATGATACTAATTTCTGGCAAATTTATTTGAAATCGCTTTATATTAATGACTAATGTGACCTTAAATCAGTATTCTGGGAGGAACATTTGCTTGGGTGCTAGGTGAAGTAATGGACCCATCATCAATGATTTTAAAAGGCAACGTCCTTTAAAATTGCAGCCTGCATTTTGTTCATAAGGTTTATATGGACAGCCAGCCACACTGACGGACAAAATGATCCTGAGTCGAACGGTATACTTAAAAGTGGGGTAGCGCAATTTTTTCTGTCCATTAAAATTTTTACACAAACGCCACCCCAACCACCTTTAGTAGTGTAGGGTATAAATAGATTTTCAATTTCTTTAAAAATTTTGATTTTTATAAAAATTTCGATTTAGATTTTTTATTGAATTTTGAGTTTTGATTTATTTCAATTTTTTTTTTTGTGGAAAACTCGATTTTTAGATTTTTAAAATCTGAATAAAAATCCCGATTTTGATTTTTTTAATAAAAATTAATTACATTTAAAATTTAATTGGAATTTTAAACAAAAAAAATCCTCTTTTTTATTTTTATAAAAATTTCGATTTCGATTTTTTAATGGAATTTTCAAATTCTAATTTTTTTATAAAAAAAATCATTTGAGATTTATTTAAGAAGTTTGTGATTTCAGTTTTTGATTTTTCAGAAACCTCTGATTTTAAATATTTTATGAAAAGTGCAATTTTGAATATAATTTTTTTAAAAATGTAGACCTTGTAGAAAAATTGTAAATATGATTTTTTTTAACAATATTTTGATCCTGTTTGGAAAAATTTGAATTACTATATTCATTTCACATAAATGTCATTACACGATATATATTTTATTATTTTAACTCTAGAAGATTTCTAATCAATAATAATTTTTTCCATAAATTTAAAATAATCAAACAAAAATCGGTTAAACGGTTTTTTAACATAAAACCGTATTTGAAACCGGTTTTTTTTTGAAAATCCTATTTTTCGAATAACTTGAAAACCAGTTTTCTGAAAATGTCGTTTTTTTGAATTGGAATCCCACAATTTAAACATAAAATTTAAAACATTTTAAATAATTATGTTCGATATTTCAAAAATATAATTAAAAATTAATTAATTAAATTAAAAAAAAAAATAACTTTTCAAATTTCGAAATCAAATTTATAAAAATAATTAAAATTATTTTTAGAACTTGAATACTGAATTTTTATTAAATATGCCACGTTTTAGTTAATTAAAGAGAAAACTTGATCTTAGAAAAAATGTTTAAATTAGTAAAAAGATCGAATCAGTTCAGGGACATATTAATTATTTTGAGAGCATTATTTTTTGATTTCAAAATTATTGATTTCAAAACTTTCATTCTTAATTTGGTAAATGTATTTTCAATATGGTTCTTATTGCATTTGTTGTATGTATGTAAATTTTAATTAAATTAATAAAAAATCAATTAAATAAAACAAATGTAATTTAATTACATTTAATTTGTGTTTTTAATTAAAAAAAAATTATATAAATTAAGGAATTACAATTATTTTCTTGTAAAGAATTTTTATTTCTGGTTATTTAAAAAATTATTTATATTTTCAATATTTTTAAATTTGAAAACATTTACAAAATTGGTTTTTAATATTAATTTAATTTTCATATTTTTTGTTTTAATTTTCGATTTTTAATTCAATATTTGTTGTTGTTGTTGTTTTTGAAACTTAATTACTAAAGTGTTTTTGAAACAATTAAATTCTATATTTTATATCATAATTATTTTTTATATAAAAATTTCCAAAAAAAAAAGAAAAAACAAATTACAATTATTTTTTTAATTATTTCAATAAAGTAACAATTCCTTTTTTATATAAAAAAAATAATTATAAAATGTTTTTTTATTTTGTTTTTTATTTCAAAATATTTTTTGTTTGTTTTTTTTCTTTTCACTAAAAATAATTTTTCTAAAAAAATACGTGTATATAAATTTAAGTTAATTATAAATTATTTAAAAATTGTTTAGGTTTTTTTCACTACCCTCCATACAGAACAAGGGTTAAATATTTGAAATCGTTTAAGATATATATGTTTTAAAGCAAATCTGAGTCGATCTAGCAAGTAACACACAAAATACCCAAACTTATTAAATATTTTCTTGTTATTTTATAATTTAAAACTAAACAAATCGGTCCAAAAAAGACCTTGAAAAAAGTAGGAAATCTGAAGCGATATGGGAAGACTGAATAAACGTAGTATTTCTAATCTCTAGTTTCACTTAAAATATAGCGACTCATCAATTTATTACAAGAGTTTAAAAAATATTTAAATTTGGTCCAGAAATTTGTTATTTAATCTTATGGAAATCGGTTTAAATATACTAGAGTTATAAGCGATGTCTGTGGCGATTTCAAAATAAAAAATTTTATTCAGTTTATGTAAAAAAATCGAAATGCTTTTCATAATTTAATTCTAAAAACAGAACAAAATTTGTTCAAGGAAATCTACTTCATAACATAAGTGTTAAAGACCTCAGATATCGGTCTTAATTTCAAAATCAGAAAAATCAATGATTAACAAAATTTTTTATATAACTTTAAATAATAAATTTTATAAATAAGTCGATATTATGTCTGATCTTATTTGCTAATTAAAATCAAGATCTGTTTTAATCTAAAAAAATTAAAGACCGATATCTGTGTTATCTATAAAACTCAAATAAAAATATTAATAAAAGTTTTAATGAATAAATTCTAGACCCGATCCCCTTGAGTTAAAGTAATGAAATTTGGTAGTAAACTTGTTTACAAAATCTAACAATCTGGATCTTTATATAGTATAGTTTCCTAGCTATAGGGCCTTGATCTTTTTTAATAAAAGATCATAAGTTTTTGACGAAAAATAATAAAAATCCGGTTAACTGTTTAGTTTTAAAATCAAGGAAATCGATTTAATACAGTTAAAATCCGATATCGGAGACAACCTAAAAATTTTACACAGTAAATGTCCGATATGGGAAACAACTTCAAAACTGTCATAAAAAATATCAAGAAAGGTGATGTTAGAAAGTTATTTTATATATAGCGGTAATCGGCCAAATAGATTCAGCCCAATTTGGAAAACAATTCAGTAAAATTTTCTATGAAATTCAAAAAAGAATTACACAAGTTAAATCATAATTAGTTGCTGAAAATAATAAAAAAACGGACTTGCAGTTTAGTTTTAAAAATCGATTTAATAAACACCGATATCTGAAGAAAAATCAAAATTCAAATAAAGAATCCCAAAGTGTTTTGTGATTATAAAAATTAAATCGGGATTTAAAATAAAATTATTATATACGACTTTTAGTAACTTCTTAGGTCACCGGTCCTATGATCAAAAACTTTTAGGTCGATATCTCAGATAATCTTCAAAATTCAAAGAACGACTTTTTATAAAATTTTCTATATGAAAGTCAATGAATTTTACATGATTAAAATATTCTCAAATATTGTCAAAATCGGTTATATAAAAAATCGTTTACAATCAAAGTTATATACAACTAAAAGACTTTCAATACATAAACAGTAGTTTAATTTATTAACGAGTATGTATGGGTATGTGAGTGTGTGGTAAACTGAGTACTTAATATATGACTCAATAATGTTCTCTACATTTCGCCGTTGCTTGTAATGGAGGGTATTTTACGATTCGACTTAGCCGAACATATTTTTTTTTTGTTGACTTTTTATTTTATTCTTTTTATTTCTTTTAAATATTTCTTTCTTAAAAAAACATTTATAAAATAAATTGTATATTTGTAAAAAATAAAAAAAAAATTGTTTTAAATATTAAAAAAAGAAAAAACACAAGACGACTGTTCTTACTTATGACTTGATTTGTTTAAAATAATGACTAATTTATTTTGATATTTGTTGGTTTCAATTAATTTTTATTTTGTTTAACTATTGAACTTTTTGTTTTTAAATTTTTTGTTAATTTTTAAAATAACAAAAATAAAATGACTGTTTTTTTTTAATTTTCTAAGCAAAAATTTTAATAAAAATTAATTGCTATTTAAAAAGAATTAGCGAGGTACTTTTTTAAATTAATTTAATTAAAAAAAAACAATAATAAAAATGAAAAATATTGGAGTTTTTGTATTTTGATTTCTCTTGTTTGAGGAAAATTTTATTTATTAAGAAATTTAAAAAAAATGGAATTATTTTTGTTAAAACAATTTTTAAAAAATAAATTTTCTTTGGTTTTAGTTTCATTTATATTTTAAAATTTAATTTGATTTTTTTTAATTTTTTGTAAGATGAGTTTTTAAATATTGAAACAATTTTTTAAATTTATCACTTTATAAATTTCTTAATTTTAAATAAATTTTCCTTTTTTAAAGAAATTGGTTTTAAAAGTTTGGAATTTCTGTTTGCTGTTTTGTAAATAAGAAAAATAAATTAAAATAAAAAAAAAACAATAAATAATAAAGTTTTGAAAGCTGTCTGAAAAAATACCACTCGAATTTTGTATCTCCAAAACCAAAACAAGAAAGAAATAACGGCTAAAAAGAGCGATCAGTTTAAGAAACTTAAGACTTTAAGAAACTAACAAAAATCTTGCTCCCCTATTTAGAGTCCCTTTAGTATAGTTGGACTCAGCATGATGTTCTTTCAGACCTTCTGCTTCTTTTTTAGAAAAGTTCTACGAAACGATTTTATTTCCAAATTTTATTATTTTTTGTAAAATTTCCAATTTAACGAAAACTTCCAATTTTGAAATTTCTTATTTTAAACAAAAATTTTCTCCATTTTTTTAATCGGTTTTAAGAAAATTAAAAATATTAAAGTTTTACTAAAAATTACCACAAATTTTAAAATTTGACTAAAAATTTTACCAAAAATTTCAAAATTTACTAAAAAATTAAATTTTAATTAAACTTCTTAGCAGCTTTAAAATGAAGAAAAAATAAATAGAATTAAAATATGTAAAATTTAAAATTAAAAAAGTTTTAATTTTACAAATATTTCAAAATTTTCAAATATAAATTTTAGAAAAATTTTAAAAAATGAAATTAAAATGTTTCAAAATATTAAATTTAATGTTTTAGAAAACTAAAATAAAAAAATAAAATAAAATTTAGAAAATTTACAAATTTATTTTATTTATATTTTATTTTATTTTAGAAAAAAATTAAATTTATAAAGAATTTCAATATTAAAAAACAAATCAGAAATTAAGTTTTACAAAAATTTTATATTTTAGACATTTTTTTGAAAATTTTAGAAAAATTTTAAAATTTAGAAAATTTATAAGAAAATAAAAAAATTGGAAAAAAAATCAAACAATTTAAATTTTAGAAAAAATTCAATAATTAAAAAATAAGAAATTAAATTTTAGAAATAACCAAATTTAATTTTTACAAAATTAAAAAAAAAAACTTCAAATTTTGAAAATTTTCAAAATCTAATATTTAAATTTATAAAATATTTAAATGTAAACAATATAAATCATAAGATAAAATAAATTTTTCTAAATTTTAGAAAAATTTCAAATTAAAAGAAAAACTTTAAAGTCCAAATTGTAAATTTTAGAAAAAATAAAAAAATATTCTTAATTGGTTAATAATTTTTAAACTTTTAAATTAATTTAGTTTTCAAATTCAATATATATATTTTTTTTAATCTTGAATTTTTTAGATAATTTTCAAATTAAAAGAAAAATCAACATTTTTATAATTTTTTTCACAATTTCAAGATTTCCAATTTTCCTAAAGTCTTAGATTTTAGTGAAAACTTTTTTTTTGAAAAAATTTTAATTTTTAGAAAAAGTTTTATTGTTGTATAAATTTTTAACTAAAACTTAAAGAAGAATTGAATCTTAATTTTATAAAAATGTAAATTGATTTTTTTAATAAAAATAAATCGAATTTAAGAATAATATAAATTGAATTCGAAAATTTTAAATTTTAAAATCAAACTCGAATTCAATTTGAATGAAGAAATCGAATTTCACTAAAAACTATTTAATTTCCAGGTGAAAAATTTATATTTCGATCATCGTATTGGTTTTTATTCGAAATGGATTTAAGGAAAATTTGTATTTTTTTTCAAATTGTATTTTAAATAAATTAAGTCTTGTAATAAAAGAACTTTCAGTATTTTTTTTAAGATTTTAAAATAAAAATCATTAAAGAAAATGTGATGTAAATCGAAAAGATAATTTAATATATCAAGCAAACAATCTGAATTAAACGGAAACTTGTTGACACTAATTTCAAATATAATTAATCTTGATTTATAAATTTAGTCACCAAACTTACAGGGACCTCCAAATAAAATGTCTCTACAATTTCTCTTTTAAGTCTTAAGTTCCATTCTCAATATTCGCTCTTCAAATATTGAGTTTTCTGAGAAAAAAAATCGCTTACAGAAAAAATCATGTATAAATAATTCAATTTCATTTCGTGTGTTCAAAATTTCTTTCATGTTTTTGGTTCAGTTTAATATAAACCTTGACCTAAAAAATTTGGTTAGGAATTGTACTTGGGCTGTATTCGAGCACTGCGTTCCAATTCATTGAACTGACCGTAATAAAGTACCTCGCTTATGAGTTTTTCAGCTATAATCCGTTGGGACGATCCATTGAACCGTAATTTAACGCTAACATTAGAACCTATAAAATCGCAGTTCATCTTATTCAGACTTTCAGCATATATGGCAGCGGCGCAGCCGCTGCTGCAGCCGATGAGCAGCATCCTGTGGCCGCTTAAACCACGGATTGCCACTTAGGCTGCCCGATTTGATGCGCCCACTTATGGAGTATTGTCCTCGGACATGCTTTCGTTGGAGAGTAAGGAATTCAAGCATTGACCGGCTTGACTGCTTGAAGCACTGGCCGGATTTAATTTACGCATATTGAGAGGTGTAAATTTTCATCTATTGATTCTGTGGAACGTCTAAGACTAGTGCAGGACAAAACGGCTAAAATCAAGACCTTTTGGCAGCCGCAGCAGCGGCACTTACACGCAAATCTTGAGCAAAATCACGGTCTGAATCGAGGCGCCCGCCATGGCGATTTCATCCGTTGAACTATAGGAACGATGGGAATCGGCGCGGTGCCGGCGGGCGGGGGGCATGAAAATAATTCTCTAAGAGTTCTGTTTAATATCGAGATCTTATGACCTCCCACACGTGACCCACTAGAAAAAAACGCCTCCGGTATTAAATGTCTTTGTTATGAGCTTCAAAAGTATTGTATTGGTATAGGACTAGAACCGGCTTCAGTACCAGAGGTGCCATCACTTGCGGCGACCCTTATTAATGCCACCATTACCTCCTCCCCCCACCACCACCACCACTACTTATGCACCAGCACTATGCCTGTCACCAGGACAGGGTGCCATTTTCACTACCCGCCACCCCAGGAGTACATCGGTCCCCTACTTAGCGTCCTTCATTC
>PYHX02000111.1:0-29588 GCA_004302925.2 Cochliomyia hominivorax | reverse complement strand
TTTTATTTGAATAATAATTTTTTAGTACAGAATATTTATAGGATCAAATATTCACTTTATGTGTTTTGGAAAACAACTATTTATAGTTAAAAAATTGGTTCATAATATAGACAATTTATAGTACAAAATGTGGACAAAAATTTAATCTACCATTTATCCAAACTATAGTTCAGAGTAACATTGTTCAGAGTACATTGGAAACACTTTAATCCACATGATGTCGATTATATACAGCCTTAATTGCAAACAATTTATAGTTCAGAATATGATGAATTTGCAGGGCAGAATTAAGACATTTCATAAGAGAGAATATAAAATTATATACACTATTTAAGATTTAGTATTTGGATCCTTTCAAATCAATGTTATGGATAACTTTATAGTTCAGATGTGCGATCTATTAATAGCTTAGGACTAATTATCCAAAATTCGCACCATTTATGAATAAGAATAGGGACCGTTTTTAAATCTAGAACACGGTCTATAGTTCATATTGTAAACGATTTATTATTAAAAATTTGCACCATTTGTTGTCCACAATATAAACTATTTTTATTCAAAGAACTATATTATATTTCAGATTTTTGATTATACAGAGTGGATAATATTCTTATGATTCCTTAATAAATATTTTTTATATTAAATCTATTTCCTCTTGAAGGGTATTTCGTAATTCGTTTTAACTGAATTTATCATCAGATTTCATATTCTTTCGTTACGTTTATACATTTTATTTGTGATTTTTGGGTCCGAGTGTATCATTTTATTTTCGAGATTAATGAGGGTAATTAAAGGAAACATTTTTCAATCATTCTTAGAAAAATAAATTGATCACTTTAAGAATTAGTGCAAGAAGAGATTTTTTCTATATATTGAAATGAAACAGTGATTCATTATTTTTGAAAAAAACTCATTTGTGAGGAAAATAAACAAATTTATTTAACAAAATAGCGAAACGAATTAATTAATTGAAAATCTTTCCTTTAAGAAAGAGAAAAAGATTATAATGAGAAGATAAATTTAAGTACTTGAAAAGGTTAATGACTTGAGATCAAGAATTTTTCAGTATTTTATTTCAATATTAAACTTATGACTTCAATTTATTTTACTTTTATAAGGAGTGAGAAAAATATTTAACTTTATATATATATATATTACTTCTTTAAGGAATGAGAATAAAAAATTCTTAACAAACATATTTCACAATAAAAACAAAACCACTTAAACACTAAAATTATTATTGCAATTTACAAAAAAATATATATTTTTTATGCTTTTAATCAATAGTGATGAAATTTTGAACCTCTTTCACAAACCCTTTGATTTTCCTTTTTGATGTGCTTTCTGTCACATTGTTTGAACTGGTATTTTATCTCTGTTTCAAATCTACCACATTTTTGAACACGTTTTTAGTGCTCTTCAAATCTTTATTACTATTAATTTCTCTCTATTAACCTCAGCTCCGGGCTTATTTAATAAGTCAGGTCAAAAATAAGTGGACACATTATGAAGTCTTACGAAGCATTATTTTATCTAAATTGATGGAAATTTTGGTATTTATAGAGCCCGTTGTAACAAATGATTTGCTTCAATTACCATTACTGCCTACGGCTTATCAAACCAATAACATTTTTGGACATTTTCACTGCTTTTGGGTTCAAAAAATTCCTTCAACATTCCTTGAGAATCGGGAATATAAAACAGGAAGTTGCGAAAAATCTGCCACAATATAAGTTATGTCATCCAATATGCATCAAAAATATTTATATAAAACATGACTTCAATTTCCATGTTCTGTTAACGGACTCTTAATTTTAGCAACATTTTTGTTTGGAACTTTTTGAGCCTTGTTCGTCCTGAACTTTTGGAAACAAATAGACCAGAAGTATTGGAAGCCATTTTAAAAATGTTTTCGATTATTTGGCTATAGAAACATCATGTGGAACATTCCTTCTACTTAAAACAGGATTTTCCGGTACAGTTCACTAATACTGGAAAGATTTTGATATCAGACCTTTGACTATTTGGCCAACTTTTTGTAGGACCAATTTGAGTTTTCTTCAAGATATTTGAAGTTTATTAAGATTAACATTGATTTGTTTGACAATTAACATGATAACTGACATGTACTAATACTAAGGTAAAATGTTTTAATGAACAAGGTGTGTTAGGAATTTTTCGATCTGACTTTTTTATAATATATGTCATGTCACCAATTTTGCTTAAATGCTACATGTCCTACTTTAATTAAATCTAATTGTTTTCCTCCTCCTCCTCCTTCCTCACTTCAATAACAAATACCAACACATTTAACAAATATTTATGTATCAAATGTTAACTCATTTATTATAATTATTTATTTTATTGCCAAAATACCAAATAAACATGTTTCTCTCAAACAAATAACAAAAAAAAAACATAATGATGATTCATTGTAGTAGAAATTATTGAAATAATTGAAATGAATGAAGGAATGAATGAATGAACAAAAACAAGAAGTCTCAGCAATTCAAAATTATTATTGAATATTTAAAGGGGCTACAGCAACTATTTGGGCCAAAATAGCAACAAAAAAGGGATCGAACAAAAACAAACTCTTTGTGTTTTATAAAAATCGATAATAATAATGATTTATGTAGGATATTTATTATATTTCGATAACTTATTTGAAAACAACACGCATTGCGGAGTACAGAATTGAATGTTGGATGTTAAGGAGGAAAAATGGATTGAAATTTCTATGAAACAGTTTAAGTAATAATAATTGAAATTGATAGATTTATTATTGTGATAGGGAATCATTGGAAAAAAAATAAGTAAAGAATGCTTTATTCGGTTAGGTCGAATTTTCAATACCCTCCACTACAATTCGTGTGAATAAATACGTTATATTTCGTACAAACACACTGACACATGCATTCATAAACGTATAAAATATATATACGTTTTTCTTAAATAAAATACAGTACCACTTATGAGTCAAAAAATAATTATATTTTTAGTTATAACTTTTTTCCTATTAAACGGATTTTAATAATTATTGGAATTGTAATAAAGTTTACATAAAGTTTTTATTATTACAAAATCTTGTTCTAATTCGGTTTGTAATTGAATTTGACATACGGAACTGATTTTGCTGGTTTTTAATAGGAATCTTTTCGGAACAATAACAAATTTCATTGGGCTCTGTCAACAACAGACAGATGGGCCAAGAACAGACAGATGGGCCAAGAACAGACAGATGGGCATAGCTAAATGGACTCAGATTTTGATGTGATGCAAGAATATATTTAGATTATGGGGTCTGAGATGATTCCTTCTTAGCGCTACAAACGGAATTACAAAGTTAAAAGAATTTAGAATACATAGTAGGACATTCTATTTATACCCTCCACCACCACATGTTGTGTCATTCCGTATTTAACGCTAACAAAGAATCATCTAAGATCCCATAATATCTATTTTGGTATTTCCGTCTGTCTGGTTATTTTTGGCACGCACACATCCTTGATAATTGACACAACTCAATGAAATTTGGTCTGAGTATTAAATAAGACGTTTCCTATTTAAAAACAGCAAAATTCTGTATGTTAAGCGATAAATAGCCATAACTGAGATAACATTTTAATTAAAGCGATGAACTTTCATAAAATTATCAATTACATTTTAATAAAATTAATTAAAATAAATAATCATGATATCAAAAAATATGTAACTCATTACTATTCCAATAATCATCAAAATCGGTTCAGTAGAAAAAAAGATTATAGTTAAAAATATAACTAATTTTATGACTTATAAAGGTTTTTTTTTAATATGTAAGAAATACATTCGTATATTGCTATGAGTTTGTATGTGCGTATAATGTACATGTACGAAACATTCAGCATAGCCGAATAAAGCATTCTAACTTGTTTGAAAATAAGTCTATATCTTTTGATCGGCTGAAATTAAATTTAACATAATGATTGAAAAGGAGTGTAGCATTATTATTGAGACCAATACGACTCCATTTGCAGAGTTATCAATAATTATTTAAAACTGCATGCGAAAATTTGTTTTAATAATTAAATATCTATATTTTGTAGCCTTTGATGAGGCCTTTTAAAAACATGCTAAAATGAATTTTAAATCTATTTTAGTTTTCGAATTGTTATCTAATAAAATTTTGTAAGACCTTTGAGCCAATTTTAAAACATATATAAAAAATAGTGTTATATCTGGTTACATTTTTTAGTTTAGAAATCAGTATTTTTTCCAAGTCCAAACAACAAAAAATCCCCAATCAGTTTGAAAATTTAACATATAAGAATATATAGTCGGTCCAGCCTGTCTATCTAATACCTTACACGAAATCGTCGGTTAATAGTGGTAGTTATAAAAAATAGGAAATACAAGAAATTATAAAGCAACCCTCGTATAATTATGCAAATCCATTTTTGCTTCTATTTATCATAATTTGATCAATTATTATTACAATACCAAAGTAAATGTGAGATTTATACCTTAAGTGATATTTGAAAGGGGTTTGTATGGAACCTTTAAGAATAATGAACCAACCCTCGCACATTTAAGCATATCATTTAAGAATATTATAAGAGTTACTAGTGCCAAATTTCGTTTAAAACGAATCGTTTCTAGGAGTTTTTATGACCTTTAAACCTCATTCCGAGAAGAACATTTGTATGAAAGATACTTGAAATATTGGACCAATTTCAATAGGCTTCGTCCTTAAGTCCAAATAATGATAATATTTACCAAATTTCATCGAGATATTTAAAAATCTGGGACCTGTTCACAACGTTTACATGGACATCCAGCCGGATGAACAGACAGACAGTCGGAAGGTATACTTAAAGGTGGGTGTTACATAATTTTTTCTACATTTGACAAACATCAGCATAAACGGATAATATCCCAACCACCTTCGGTTATATAGGATATACAAAATAAGAAATATACTTTTTTATTTCTCTGAATGTCTTTATGTAAAATTTTCCTTATTTTCATAAAAACAGACAATTTTAGATTTATGATAAAAATATAGCCTTTGGAGACCATTCCTTCCGATACAACGTTAGTTCAATTTTAAAATTGAATTTCATGTATTTGTCTATTACTCCAATTTATACTGCAAAATTGGTTTGAGCGCCATTTGATTCCGACAATTCCCATTGATGTGATGAATATTACTATAGAAGGACAAAGTTGAAATATCGAAAATTGGGATACGAAGCAGACCTTATAATACTAGTACTTACAAAATTATGGCTTCCAATAAAAATAAATAATTTCTTACCTGAAATATAAAAGAAAAATTTTAAAAATTTAGTGTTTTTTAAGTTTGAATGAATTTTAAAAATTTTTTATAATTGTTTCTTCTGACTAAACCATTAAAATTCCTTAAAAATTCTATTAATTTCTTCTTTCCTTAATTTCATTAAATTACCGAAAATTTAACTTATTAAATTCCTTTCTTTTTACAAATTTTATTTCAGAAATTCAACAACTGAATCCTTTTTTTCCACATTTATGTTTTTCCCTTTTTAATATTTGATCATAAATATCATAAGTCCTTTTATGAATCCTTTTAAAACATTATTTCTTTATTCCGCTTTTTATGATTTTCCTTTTTCTCTCCCTTTAGATTTATATCCTTATTTTTCTATATTGTTCCCCCAAAAAACATCATAGAATCTTTGTAATATGACCTAAAAATGCATTGAACATTAAATATTTGCTCGCATTCCTCATTCGCCATTGAATTGATGACATTAATCCTACATTTTTTTCATATTCGTCTATAAACCCCTTTTTTCTGTGTCTTTCACTTCATAATCTTTGTTTGTAGGTACTTTGTCAAGAGTTAAAAGAAGAAGGGTTGGGAAATGGAATAGAAGTACTGCAATAATGCTATAAGTTTGTGATGCTCTTTAAATTGTCATCATCTTTTATGAGTATAAAATTTTGTATATGTTAAGTCTAATATTTGAGAGAGAGAGAGAGAGTCCTTAATATCCTGTTTACATAAATAATACGAAATAAACAACTTTAAATTCGAAATACTTCAAAACACTGAGAAAAATATATGAAATAAAAGTTTGAACTAAAAATTAAAACAATGAGGAAAATGGAAATATTGTTGTCAAATTAACGTATATTTTTTCAATTCTAGCAATTAATTAAATTTTACTAGAAAATCTTCTGGCGTCGATATATTGTAAAGGTTTCGAATAATTTATTTCTCTCAGTGTATTTTTATACATTTTTGACATTGTGCAAAATCTTTGAAGTTTAGTAGAGGTTTTTTTGCGATCTGTTTAGTTTATTTCTGTTGGATTTAAATGCGCCAAGCGAAGGAGGAGACATAACAATAATACATGATAAAAATATTATTCAGAATCCTTTAAATCCTTCTTAACATGTATAAGCTTGTAGTTGTGTGATGTAAATACAATTCAATTGAAAAATTCCTAACATTTTTCTTCAATTTTCATTTAAATATCTAGTACTTTATAAAACAGATTATTGTGTGATTCTATTTTCTTCCTTTTTAGGTTTTTCTTAAAATTTATCTGGATGTTCTAGAAAAATTTGTTAAATAACTAAAAATGACATTAATCATGAGTGGAGAATTCAAACTATTCTGCTATAGTTCGAAATAAATTGATTTATAAAATACTAACTCACTTCGGGTTTTTATGATATTTAAAGTGTAAATCCCGATATTTGTTTAAATGAAGCTTTAAGTAGGATTTGGAAATTTTTTTAGATACAGTTTTTTGAGCTCATAATGGAAGAGGGTCTTTAAAAGAAGTAAAGATCATTTGTAGATCGAACTTGAAATTTATCAAGATTTTGTTGTCTCCAAATTCTCATAAAACACTTTTATATTAAAAACTTCATAACTTCATTAGTTCATTAGTTTCTTTAATATGACTTCCAAACTAAAAACAGAACTTTAATTTCATAGATATCCTGCTAGACGAAGCTATGAATATATATTTATCAACTCTGGAAATTATTGGTCTATCGGTGTGCAAAAATCTACGTAAACACATCATAACCCAATAAATAAATATCTCATGCGCCTTTCTACATCCAACCTAAAAGTCATGTTCAAAACCACGAAATTTAATTTCTTCCTAGAAGTACTGCCATCCTGTGGGATGACATAAATACAGTACTCACGCAGAACTCATCTGCGTTGGCCTGGCGTGTCCAAGTACAGGAGCATGTCTTCTCATGATGCTCACTCACAAAGACTGATGTAACTTCTCCATTGATGGTGATAAGGAGAAAAGTAGTATATTTTGTTGGAAGCACCATATGATTTTTTTAATATTAATATACACCGATATTTCTATGATAGGAAAAATATAGTAGAAAGGGCATCACAGATATCGGCTTACATTTGGCAGAAAATAGTCAAGAATAGTAGATTGTCATCAGATAATTCAAAAGCCCTCATATATATCAAATCATAAGGTTTGAAATAGAAAATAACCATTTTTTAGAGATTGATTGATTGATTGAGATGGAAATAATGTTAGATGTCTAAGTAGGCAGTCTGGCGATTTCACTGAAATCGATATATACTTTGAGCCAGAAAAAAACTTTACTGAACATGACTTGTTTCATATAATTGAGATCCTAAGAGATATTTTCAAAGTTTTATACTTAATAAAAAACAAGTTAATGTTATTTATCAATAATCGTTATATAACCAGATTCTTTATGACTATTTTATGTAAAAGACTTTAATAAACAAACAAATCTCAGTTAAACTGTTTATTTCTAATATTATATATAAAAATAAATTGTCAACATTTCAGCTCTATTAACTTTACAAAAAAAAAGCTTTAATTATATCTAATAACAATCTAATTATAAATCACAAAATAAAGTTAACAATCAAAACAAAAGAATACAATTACTAAAAAGAGCTTAATTGTGGATAATAGAATCTATTTTAAAAGTATAAAACACATTTATTTTAGCACAGGGAACACTTACGATAAATTACAATTTATTAGTAACTGATTCACACATACAAATACACACACACAAACAAATACACGCAAACAGACAAGCAATTTGCCATATAAGTGAGAAAAAACACTAACAAACAATTTAAAACACTTACAGGAGAGAATAAAGGAAGTAATAAAACGGTAAACATATACATATAATAGAAATGAAAAGGAAACTTTCACACATACACTCAATCATTTATACGGTTTATTATGCATAACCCAGCAAACATCTATTTGAATTCAATGAATGATTAAGATTTTTAAAAATTATGTTTTTATTAAAATTACAAATAAAATACATTTTTATTTGAAAAATTTCAAATTATAATATTTCTTGTTTACTGGGTAACATTTATACATCCTATATATTTACTAGAAACTTTCATAAAGGAAGAAAATAGAATATATACTAACATTTAGAGTAAAATTGTGTAAAAAGAACCACAAACATTTTCGCAATAATTGTTTAATACTAAAAGTTGTATTTAAGCTACGCATATAGATTTAAGTGATAATTGTTTGTAGATGTGTAGATATGTGTTTATAACAAGGTACAGTTCTTGACACTTTTTATTATTCTTCGTAAGATCGGATCTTTTAAAGAGTTTAATTTTAAAATTAAAAACGGAGTGTACAAACGTGTTCACATATAAAGTTGCGTTTACTTTTGTTGTATGAATTTTTGCGTGTTTTTATACCCTACACCTCCATAGGTGTTGGGGGTATTATGCGTTGGTGCCGATGTTTGTAAAGGGGAAAAAATAGTCCTACCACCACTATTAAGTATTCTGTTCGACTCGGAATCTCTTTCTGAGTCGATTTATGTAAGGTCGTCCTTCCGGCTGTCTGTCCATGTAAAGCTTGTTCGTAAAGTACAGGTAGCAATTTTGAAGGCATCCTAATGAAATTGGAGACGTACTCATTCTTTGTTCTAAGGACGATGCCTATTGAAATTGGTTATGATCGGTCGTTTATTTCATATAGATCCCATACAAATGGTAACCCGGAATAGGGGTTTTAGCCCATAAAATTCCTAACTAGAAATCGATTTGAACCAAATTTTGTAAAACTAAGTCTTCTTATATTCTAAAACGATGTGCCAAATTATACGAGGATTTACTTATAGGTCCCATACAACCACCCTTCCAAATATACGTAGGAACTGTAAAAATATTTAGCCAATAAGAGATAAATATAAACCAAAATTTCTATGCGATCTTAACGATGATCGGTCCATAATTCTTTTTATTTGCTTATAACTCTCCAAAATTTCTTTTAAAAGGCATAGATTTCACAAAAATTTGAGTATCAAAATAATATATTGCACACATAAAGCATATTATACGAGGGTCGTTCATAAAGTGGTTGTAGCAGACATGTAGCAACGGTAAAAAGGAATCATCTCAGATCCTGTAATGTATATATATATATACTTGCATTAAATCAAAATCTGAGTCGATTTAGCTATTTTTTGTTTTCCTATTTACAGCAAGTTGAAAAAAAATCTTTTTTACTCTTAACTGAAAGAAGAGTAAAAGACGATAAAAATTTTATTTTTTAAAAGAGTTATACTTTTTAGGCTTTGCAAAGAGGAGTAAAAAATAAGATCATTTGAAAATATATACTTTGCTCCGAGTTTTTTCATACTCTGGTTTATATACCCACATACATAATTACACTTACTAACACTTTATTAATAATTTAGTGAGAGAAAACAATTTGTTGGCAAATCCTGTGACACAAAAATAAATTAAAAGCTTCAAAAGTCTTATAATCATTATTTTCATGTTATATTTTCGTTCTTTTTTTATTCCTTTTTCCATTTAAATCTCTTTGCGTGCTTAGGATTTATGATAAATAAATTTTTAGTTTTGCTCCTTTTTTATTGACTACATGTTGTTTGTAGACTTTTTATGTCTTCATATGAATTTTTTTGGGTGCTACAAAGTGGCCATAAAACTATTTCCAGACAAAACGTGATGAAATTGTCTATTTAGATGATCAAGAAAAAAAAAAGAAATAAACTTATAAAAACATTAACAACAGATTTGAAAGCAATTGGGGAATAAAAACAAATAAATAAACTTAAAATATAAAATATAAGATATAAATGTTTTCTTGGTTATAAATATAAAAATTATAGTTATGAAATTTTTATAAACTATATTACGAATATTAAGTTTAAGTTATAAATGGAGTATAAAAGAAAGATGTGAATAAATCGAAACAAGAACTGGATAATGGATTTCAGTAAATTGAAATATATTTTTTTTGGTTAATTTCCAAAAACAAATATGCTAAACTCAATAAGACGTGGATCGAATTCTAGAAAGGGTTCCAATTAGCCTGTGTTCAAGATTGTTAATCCAAGGAGATAGCCTTGGATACCTTGGAACTTAAGGCACAGTAAAAATGAGGAGGCCAATGTTAAAAAATAAACAAACACCTTGAACTGTATGGAGTATGAAATGAGTATCGAAAAGGGATGTAAAACTTGTCTTAATAATAAATTCGCAGAGATCTCTAAAATCTAGAATAAACTGCTATAAATGGTTGGAGAGAAAAAAATTTTCTCCAAATTGTCTCTTTAAAGAAAATTTTCTCCAAATTGTCTGTTTAGAGAAAAGTTTCCCAAAATTGTCTCTTCAGAGAAAATTTTCTCCAAATTGTCTCTTTACAGAAAATTTTCTCCAAATTGTCTCTTTACAGAAAATTTTTTCTTTAACTTGTCTCTTTAGAGAAAATTTTCAATAAATTGTCTCTTTAGAGAAAATTTTCAATAAATTGTCTCTTTAGAGAAAACTTTCAATAAATTGTCTCTTTAGAGAAAATTTTCCCTAAATTGTCTCTTTAGAGAAAATTTTCCCTAAATTGTCTCTTTAGAGAAAATTTTCCCTAAATTGTCTCTTTAGAGAAAATTTTCTCTAAATTGTCTCTTTAGAGAAAATTTTCTCTAAATTGTCTCTTTAGAGAAAATTTTCTCTAAATTGTCTCTTTAGAGAAAATATTCTCTAAATTGTCTCTTTAGAGAAAATTTTCTCCAAGTTGTCTCTTTAGAGAAAATTTTCTCCAAGTTGTCTCTTTAGAGAAAATTTTCACCAAATTGTCTCTTTAGAGAAAATTTTCACCAAATTGTCTCCTTAGAGAAAATTTTCTCCAAATTGTCTCTTTGATAGAATTTTCTCTAAATTGCCTTTTTAGATAGAATTTTCTCTAAATTGCCTCTTTAGAAAAAAGTTTCCCTAAATTGTCGCTTTAGAGAAAATTTTTCCTTTAGAGAAAATTTTCTCAAAATTCTATCTTAAGAAAACTTTTTCTCAAAATTCTGTCTCTAAAGATTTTTTTGCAAAAATCTCAGTTATAACAAAATTATTTCATAATTTCTCTACAGAGAGATTTTTCTAAAGTGCATCTCTATTCAGTTAATTTTTTAATAATTCTCTTTAAACAGAAATTATTTAAAATTTTCTCGCTGGAGAAAATTCCCTAAAAATTATGTTTGTATATATTTTTTTTGTATAGATTAAATTAATTTTTATAAAGAAGTCTTTCATTGAATTCTCTCTTGGAAAAACAATTTCTTTAAAGAAAATTGTTTGTAGCCCCTTAATAAATTTGATATTCTTAAACTAAAACGTGATTTTTGAAAGCTTTATTAAAAAATATTAAGCCACATAGAAACAATTATTAAGTGGCTAATTAACTTTTCTATAAGACTTCCTTTTCCTCATTCTCCCTCCCCCACCATTCTCTATATATTCAGTCCCTTGAGTATTAAATATATTTATGTTTTTTCCCTTTTCCGGTAGAAATGTTGTCTTCCTTCAGTGCTGATATGTTTTATATTCTTCAAAACTCATACATAAACAATAACATACAAAAGTATACAAATAAAATAAAGACACACACATACAAAGAATAACAAACATATAGAATAATATTATATAATATTATTCATACGCTTGAGTGCTTATTGCAACGATTAGATTAGAATAGATTTCATTTACACAAAAAAACAAAATACATCTTTTATTTATATATGTTTTTCTGTTTTCTTTTGTTTTTTCTGTCTGTTATTTTAAGAAATTTTCTTTGGGTCACGAATTGATTATTTTCTATTTTTATTTCTTTTCTGCTTTTGGATATAAATATTTATAGTTTAATTTTATTTTTGGTTATATAACACGTACTTATTATAAACATTAAAAGTATTCGATTTTATTATTTAATTTAATTTAAATTTGGGTAGAAAATCGATATTTGATTTGAAAATTAATTTTTGGGAGAATTTTCTATATACGTATTAATTTTTATACCCTACACCACCGTAAGTGGTTGAGGTATTATGCGTTAGTGCTTAACTTCGTAATGGACAGAAAAAAATTGCTTTCACCACCTTTAAGTATACCGTTCGATTCAGAACTACTTTCTGAGTCGATATATCTATGGCTACGCGTCTGGCCAGCTGACTTGCTGGCTGTCATTGTATGTGTCATTTATTTCGCTCAAAGATGATGCCTACTGAAATTGGTATAGATGGGTTCATTACTTCACCCATCCCTCATACATATGATCCTCCCGGAAAGGGTCCGAAACTCATATAAATCTTAAATATAAATATATTTTAACGAAATTTGGCAAAAATAAGTCTTATAATATTCTAATTCGTGCTAGATTATACGAGAATCGATTCATTATTTCTCATAAGTCTCACATAACCTCCACTCATAATATAACTTTGAAATTCTTATATTTCATATATACGTTGGTGTTGTAATAAAATTGGTAAAGTTAGAAGACATAAGTAAAACTCGATGTGCGAAATTTTACGAGGGTCAGTACATAATTTTCCCTTGCTACCGTATAATCCACCCAGACAAAATCGCAAAACGCACAAATCCCATAATAACATAATGCACTCTTAAATAAAAGTTAGAAAATAAATACTTACGAGGGTCGTTCATTAATTTTGGGTATCTGCTATTAATTACATTTAAATCAATAAAGTGGTGTAGGGTATTAAATAATCGGGCTTGACCCACTTTTTACTTGTTTAAAATAGATGCATAATTTGAAGATATTTCGTATTCATTTTAAAAATTTTAAACTGTAAAAAAGAAATAAAAATTTGCATTTTTTAAATTAAATTTCCATGTGAAAATTTTTATTTTTCCTTTAAATTTTAAATAAAATCACTGCCGGTCTTCTCTATTTTTTTACCCTCCAAACCAAACACTTCAATATCCTTAAACTTGTCCATAACATTCATAACAAACATTGTTGTCGTACTCAGCTAACATCCTTCTTTTAGGATACACTTTTTTTTAATTTTCATCATCTTCATTTTCTGTGAAATCCTTAGGAATTCAATTCAAAACCAATTTGACAGATTAGATGAGAAAACATTTAGGTTTTTTTCTTGACTTTTTCCTACTACAAAAAAACTCCTACTCCAGAAAGCTCCCTTTTTGTGAAAAAAGGGAATGAAATGATGAAGACAAAAATAAACTTAAGCTCTTTTTCTAATTGAACTTGTACTTGTACATCTTCATCAGCTATAGGAGCAGACAGTTGGATGAATGGTTGGATGGACGGACAGACAGACAACTAGAAAACAGCAGTCATGACTGGTCAAGCCAACTAAAAAATTGGTAAACATTAGACATAAATATGAAGAGAAAAAATACGATTTTTTTTCTGGGAAGCTTTAAGTATCTAAATACAATTTGCTACGCACCGATACATTTAGTTAAAATAAGACAAGTAAAAGTATTTGTTAGATGGAAAAAATAATACTCTATTAAAAGTACTTTTTTTTTTGAGGGCATTTGAAAGATTTAAAAATCTGTACCCTTGAAAATGATAAAAATAATAAAGAAAATTGTGTAAAAAAAGAGACGGGGATTTAATCTAAAACGATAAAGACTATTTATGGAATACTACTGTTTTCAATGTTCATATATATATTTTTAATAAAAGTTGAAGTCAAGACTGTGAAGACAAAAATATTATTCTGCTTGTATTCAAGGTTCCAGTTCATATTATAGACGAACTGCCTCCAAGAGTTTAGTTCAACCAATAGACAATTTATGAATTAGACTACGGGTGAAGTACAGTGTGTCAAAATCGATTTGCTTGAAAATAATTCTGTAGCTTTTGATCCGTTAGATATATTTTAATGAAGTTTCAACTGATTACATCTTAGGTGCTTTTGAGTTGATTTGGTGGAGTAAAAGCGACTACGCAGCTTTCAGCGTAGCCGGTGGACCTTCAAATTTGACAAAAAAGCAAAAACCAGGATAATCAATCAAAGATTTCAGGCAAATGCCATAGATATCCATTAAGCATTATAAGCTAGACAGACTACTTGGTTCATCAAGCACTTCATTGATTTTTTATGAAAATTTTAATTTTTGCGAAAAATATGAATTTATGGTGAAAATATGAATTTTTGTGAAAATGCAATTTGAATTTTTAGTGAAAATAAGAATTTTTAAAAGGAAATGAGAATTTTAGTGAAAACGGGAGAAAGTGAATTAAAATTAGGACAATTACTGAACTAGAATTGAACTAGAATCTGAACAAGTACTGAACTAAACCTGAATAAAAATTTGAACTTGAACTGAATTCGAACTGAACTAGAACTGACTTAGAACTGAACAAGAACCGAACAAGAACTGAATTAGAACCGAACTAGAATTGAATTATAATCTGAACAAGTACTGAACTAAAACTGAATAAAAATTTGAACCTGAACTGTACTAGAACTGGACAAGTACTAAATTTGAACTTGAAACGAACTCGAATTGAACTAGAACTGAACTAGAACTGAATGAGAATTGAACTTGAACTGAACTAGAACAGAGTAGAACTGCATTTTGATCTGGACAAGTACTGAACTAAAACTGAATCAAAATTTGAACTATAACTGAACCAGAGCGGAATTTGGACTAAACTAGAACTGAGCTAGAATTTAAATAGAACTGAACTACTTTTTATAACTGATAAATGGGATCATTCTAGAGAACCCGGACGTACCACTGGAATAGGTGCCTTCTTTTAAATTACTCTTTTTTTGCTTAAAGGGCGCGAATCAATAGTAAAATTTGTACCTATTCGTCAGTTTAAGATCCTGACCATAATGCAAATCGAATCCAGTGTTTTATTCCTTCAAAGGAATGTTAATTTATTTCTCTTTAAATTCTTATTATTCCTTCACAACTTATTTTTCAATGGCTCTTATAAAAGAACAACTTATTACTTCCTACTTCCCCTTCCTATTCCAGAGCCATATATAAAATGTTATGGCTGCCTCTAACTTTAATCCAATCCTTAAATGCCTTTAAACGTCTGGTATTAAATACGTAGTTTTTTGCCACCAAAGGAATATTTTGATTTGCTTTAAATTGTCAGTATTTTTTTCTGGTTTATAATGTTTATCAAATCTGGGGATTTTATATCCTCGCACTCACAAACCAACACTTACATTTTATCACTCACACTTTCACCCGAATAACAAAAAATACGCTTTAGGCTTTATTTGTGAGTGGTTGTTGGTAGTAAATGCTTTTAGAATGTATTGTTGTTGTTGTCTGTTTTAAGCTTTAGGCCTTTAATAACCTTCACCTGTATTTCTTTGTTAGACTTTGTGAGTCTACAAAATAAACATTTTGTATGGTAGAAGAGGGTGTAACAGTTTTCCAATATTTTTTGGTAGAATTTTAAGCTTAAAACTAAAATGTATTTAAGTCCTTGACTAAAGGTGTTGATTTGTGTGCGTGTTAGTTGGGGGCGCACAAAAAACCTAAAAAATATTTGTTTCATTTAGCTTTAGGGCCTGCAAAATACCAGATTATTTTACAATTTTTTTCCTGATATTTTTCAGTTTTTTTTTTTTTTTGGAAAAAGGTCTTAGAGTAAAGTTATTTTTGAAAGTTTTTTTAAGCACCTGAATGTTTTTTTTTTGTTTGGTATTCAATCCAAATGTGTAAAATTTATAAGGGTTTTAATGTTCTTTTGTAATTTTCCTACTAAATAGAGATGTTAATCTGTCCTGGTATTGACTGAATTTTGAAAGTTAACAAAAAGAACTGAACTTGTGGATTTTTATGAAGGAAAAAAACACCAAAATTCTTTAATAAAACTTTAAGCCAAAATTCTTGGGAAGTTTTTTATTTAAAAAATAAAAATATTTTGGTTGGAAATAGAAGTTTAAAAGAGGAGTTACAAAAAGAGTATTTTTGTGTTAAAAAATTTAAGGCGAAAAGACTTCAATCTTCGCCACACAATTGTTCACTTAATAATTAAATTTTTATATCTTCATACCCTCCACACAACAAGTGGTGAAGAGGAAATATTAACTTTGTCATTCTATGTGTAACGCTTAGAAAGAATCATCGAATAAAAATCAAATAAAAATCTGAGTCGATTTAATTATGTCCGTCTGTCTATCTGACGTTGGTACCCCAACATCTAGAATTCAATAAAATTTAGCCTCAGTATTTGTTATATAGTTCTAAGAATTTTCCTATTAAAAACCTGTATAGATATAGATACAGACGATATCTAAAGCAACCTCTAAGATCTAACAAAAAACTTTCTTAAAATTGTTAATTATGACTCGAGAAATTAGAAAGAAACTTTTATAATAAAAGATTTGTGACTGCATTACCATTCCAAAAATTAGAATCGGTTCAGTAGAAAAAAAATATAGCTATTTAAGAACAACATGTATATAATGTTTACGTGTGTGAGTGTATATACGAAATATAACATATTTATTGCACACGCATCTTCAATTTTGCTGCCCGATATTTACTAAAAAAAATGTAAGACGCATAGAATCAGAGTAGAGGAAAATCACATCATATATAGAATACCGAATATAATAGGATTTATAACAGCTAAAATTTTTAAATCTGCTTCCAATAACTCACTCAAGGAACTATAATTTGTCGATTTATAATTGAATAAATTTTACGAAAACTTTTCGTTGAACTAAGAAGTTCCCTCAGATATCAGTCTATATCATTTAATATAAAGAACCAATTTTACTGGTGTTAAATTTTTATAGTCTTGTGGGCATGTTAATTTTGCCATTTCTTGTGTAATGTTAAGAAGGATTCATCGCAGACCGTTTGTGTGGGTATATATGAGTGTGAATATATGAAACATAACATTTGTACTTCACACGCATTTGCGGTGGCTGGTATTGAAGATAAGTCATAGCTGTATAAAGCATTCTTACTTCTTTTATTATTTTATTATTTTTTGCTCACTTGTGGTTTAGTAATTTAACAATTGATTACACAACAAATATCTCGTTTAGAGTTGTTTATAAATTATATTTCTTTGTTATTGAGTAATGAAGAAAAAACAAATAACAAAATATTTAAAAACCTTTGACAGGTTTATTTCAAATCAAAACTATGAAGCAACATTCAGCAGAAATTATTTCTGAAAAAAGTATCATCTTTGTATTTAATAATTAAACCACAAATGGCTCAAATAACTAGACAGCTTGTCGCACTAACTTAGTAGCATATGAAGAAGAAGAGTTGAATTAAAACCACAAAAACTAAACAGATTTTTTTTTGAAACAAAACGAGTTCAATTGCGGTTTTGGGTTTTCAGTTGAAAAAAATGTCATTAAATGTAGACAGAAATTCGGTTAGATAAATTTATTCCAGTAGAAGAGAAAGATTTGTTTATGACAGAATCCAGGAAAGAGAGTGAGAGAGATAAAGAGAGTAATAGAAAATTAAAGATTAAAAACAATAAATGTTTTAATTTCCCAAATTTGTGATTTTATTTCACTTTAATGGAAACTATTTAATAACGTTTCTTATCTTCCCAACTAAAAGATTTAATATCATGAGTTAATCTCTATTACAATCTTTTTGCTTCATTTTTACATATAAATTAAATCCTTTTTTTTGCATAAATTGTAATCTTAACAATTGCATTTTTCATTTTATCCTTTTACTATCTTCTCCAAAACTCCTTTAACAATTTTCTTCCTCTTTTTATGTGTAAACTACATTTTAAGGTTAACAAATAATTGCTCATTTCTACACTCTCATGATCTTTTCACACATTTCAAACAAATAAATTTATAACGTTTTTCCTGATAACAAAAAATACCCATAAATATACTTTGCTTTTTCCATTTCTTCCATATCGTTTTTTTCGCAACGGAAACCAAGAAAAAGTATAAATAACAGTATTTCAACTACAAACAAACATTTAGTTTGATTCCAAGAAAAAACACCTCTATTTTAATGTTAACTAAAGCAAAAGGGAATGAACACTAATACTATTACAAATAAGTAGTTTTCCTTCACTTACTTTTCCTTTTTATTTCCTACTTTCTACTTAACGATGTTTATTTGTTTGCACAAAATCAAAAGGATATTACAGTATAAGAAAGGTAGAAGGAAAAGTAGGGAATAAAATATGAAATAAAATGCTTAGAATTGAAAAATATCCTTTTTATAAAAATTGAAAATAAATATTTCAAGTTTGGTGAAATTAAAAACAGGTATCTACCGAATAATAAAAGATGCTACGAAGCTTTAAATATTCATTATAAAAAATAAATACTTTCATGAAATAAATAATCACATTTGAAAGTAAAAGTATTTATAAATATTCTACATAGGAAACGGAAACTTACTTGTTAAGTTTCTAATAATTACAATTTAGTATCCTTCTGAGTTTGCTTACCTGAAAAGAGAAAGAGGACAAACATAAAATTTAATTAAATTGAAAAAAACGAAAAACAATAATTATTAATAAAATCGAATAGAAGTGATCTGGAATAAAACTAGAATAAAACATTAATACAAGAGAAAGAGAACATAATTAGAGAAGAACTAAAACTAAAGTAGAACCAAAGTAGAATTGGACAAGAATAGAACTAGAACAGAACTAGAGCTGAACTAAAACTGAACTAGAGCTCAACTAGAAGTGAACTAGAACTGAAGTGAAATGAAAAATGAATGCATTTATTCACTCATGAAAGAATTTAATACTAAAAGACCAATAACTAAATTATTTGTGAAAGTGTGTTTATCAGGAAAACATTATTTATAGCCTATACTATCTGCATTACTTTGGAAATATAAAGTAAGTAGTTGTACTTCATTATTTTGTTTAGTAAAATGAGAGAGTAATATCTGCAATGTATGTACTTCCCTATTTTTAAAAACCCTGAGTGAATATGTATTAGTGCAATTGTTACAAGTATGTATTGTATAACTGCTATTCATTGAAGCAGCAATTTAATAGTGAAGGATTTACTTTACTTTTCTTCCTATTTCTATTCTGCTTACTTATCCTTTAGAAAACTAAAATAAGAAATCAAAGTTTCAAAAAAGGAACTAAGACTTCTTTCTTACCATAATTTATATATTTTTCTATTGTCATTCTTGCTGCTGTAAAAAAAATATCATACACTACAAAAAAACTGAAAGAATTAGCATTTCGATACTAAAAAATGTGATTTAAAAATAAGTGTGACTTTAATTTATTATAATAATGACATTTTATTTTTTAACTTATTATTATTTTTGGTATTCTATATTATGAAAAATTCTAATCAACTTATTTCTTTGAGTGTGTATCTAAAAAAATTTTGGCTACCGATAACAATAAAAACCACAATTTTAAAACACATGCAGAGATAAGGATTATTTTGGAAATAACAATAAATACAAATACCAACATGAAGATGAATTTATAAATCTAAACCACAAGGATTTAACAAGAAAAAGACAACAATGTCTCCTAAAATTTGCAGCAATTAAATTTAAATAAAATTTTGTCTATTTCACAATTGTTATTCACTGTTGTGTTCACGAAATTCTCTTATATTTACAAAACACACTTAAACTCATCTTATGTTACTCTTCATTTATTGAATGCAGTTGTTGAAAATCCTCTTGGCTTTCTACATGAAAAATAGTTAAATAGAATTTGTGTGTTTGTATTGGTATTCTGTGGTCAATAGTGAGTGAATGAAGGAGGGCAAAAACTTCCTGCCAAGATGTAGAAGACTCCAGTGGCGTGAAGAATTTATTTGTTTTGTTTAGTTGTTTTCTCCTTTTTTGAAGTTTCCTGGGATGTTTGCAAATAAATTGTTTTTTTTTTTTTATCCTAAGAAATTCTAACAATAAAGGATTTGTACTTTTTTATTTAGAATTTGCTAAGGAAATTTACACTTTAAATAGAAAATGTATGTGTGATAAATGAAATGCATACTTTTGGGAGTGAAAGTATACTGCAGTTTTAGAAGGAAATTAGAACAGAATTAGAAAAGAAATAGAACAGAATTATAACTGTACTAGAACAGAACTAAAACGGAACTAAGACATAACTAAAACAGAACTAGAACAGAACCATAACAAATCTAGAACATAACTGGAATAGATTAAATTCAGAACTTGAACAAAACTTCACTAGAATTAGAACAGAAAAAATACAGAATTAAAATAATTTTTCTCTCTGTTTTTTTCTTTTGGTTTTTTTGTAAAAACAAATAAATTGACAACTAAATAAACTACCAATGAGTCACTCACTCTTAAATACGAATACAAACACACACATGTGTTTTTGAACGGAAACCGGAAATACACTCTTTAACGGATGTTAGTTTTTTGGTTATTGGTTTTTTATTTATTTTTTGGTTTTTATTTATTTTTCTGGATTCAATTTTTTTCGAGAAACAATACGTTAGAGCTTCATTGTTCTGGTCAATGATGTACTAACGATTTGTAAATAAAATATAGCTACTAAATTTAATTCTATTTATTTATTTTATTTTTTAGGTCAACAAATAAGCAAATAAATATCAAATAGTGTAAAAGAAAAATGTTTTTTATAAAGTAAAAAATTAAAAATATTTTATATTTTTATTTATAAATTTCAATAAAAGGTATAAGTAGTTGTGGGTTGAAAATTATAAACATAAAAAATATATATTACAATTTCCTTTATTTTATCACAAAACTATTTTAATTCTTAAAAATATTTTTCAATAAATCATTTTTTTTATTTATTTAAAAATAAATTAAAAACAAAGGAAATTCCTTCACATAATTCTCACATAAATTTTTCCATTACACTCCTCTGCACTCAAGTATCACTGGTATAACCTCTACTACTTAAGAGTACATTGAATTGACCCCATCCTGACTCATTTAGGAAAAATATTACAAAAATATTTTCATTCATTTAAAAATGACTCATAATGATTTGAAATAAAATACATTTATATATAAATTTGTTCCATAGTACCTGATAAATACATATGTTGCCACTTAAAATACAATAAATCTTTTTTCATAAGATACGCGTGCGTTCACAAAACAGCAGTAGTAGTTTAAGAACCCCGACACTATCAACGATTTCGTGGCACAGGAAACTTGTCTAACTAAAAGGCGATAGTGTATGTGAGTGTATGGAGGATTTGTTGTAAGTAATGAAAATATATTTAAGTGTTTATTTACCAAGAAGGTGCTAAAGATACTAAACATATTGAATATGTAAGAGCCTTCCTTATTAAGCTCTTTTTACGCTGCCATTACATGGAAAACACCTTCAAAACTTAAGAGTTTATGAATAAATGGAAGTTAAGAAGGAGTCAAATAGAAAAAATGCCTCATCTAATAAAAAGGTTTAATGCAGTTTGCCTACGATAAATATAGGGGAGTAATATTAACGTAGTTAAAACTCTTAAAGACATAACAAAAGATTTGTGTCCTATAAAGTGCGTTTGTAAAGAAAACTGAAAAAGTACTTTAATGTAGTAACTATCAGCATCATTGAGCATTTTCCAGAAATGCTCGACCTTAGAAAGTAAATTCTTTTAATTCTTCTTTAATAAATCTCCTCAGTAATCTCTTCACAAATACGTTTTCCCCAAAAATTTATCCCCACAAGAACTAAAACCGATAAAGTATTAAATAGAACAGATTTTTTAAAAAAATATTATTTGAAACAAAAACATAAAAACATCATCTTAACGATTCACTTAATTATTTCAAACATTTGAAAATGTTGCACGTTTATTTTATGAGCAACATGAGGTCCAACAAAATTCTATTTAAAAGAACAACTCTCCAAACAATAAACAGTTGTTATTGTTGTTTGTTCTCTTGAAAACATTTTCAAGATTTATTTAAATGATGGAATCTTTATATTTCACCTTTTTAATGTAAAACAATTAATTTGTGATTTTATTATTTTTTTCAACCAAAAAAAAAGAAGACGAAGAACACAAGATCTCTAAAGATTATGATTTCTTATTTGTTCTTATTTGTTGTTTATGGAATTTTATGGTCTCTCAAGTGTTGCATAATGTGCGTGTGAGTGTCTGTATGATTTTAGGTGGTGGCAACAAATTGTTGTTTCTTTTTTACAACAACAATTAATTAGTTGTGAAAACCAGAAGGTGTTTAGTGATTTTGTTTTCTCTATTTTAAGTAATTTTGTTAATGATGTGTATACCCTACACAACAGTAGATAGGTTGCAACATACAGAACAAATGATTTTGTACCCAACTTTTAGAATACCGATCGAATCAAAATCAGTTTCTGAATCAATTAAACGATATCCATGTGTCCATCCGTCTGTCTGTCCGTCCCATGTAAACGTTGTGAACACTACAAGTCGCAATTTTTGTGATATCTTGATGAAATTTGAAATATATAATTATTTTGGTTCAACTTCGAAGCTCATTTCTAGGTTGAGTATTTAAGGTACCACTCATATCAATGTCCTCACAGAATTAAGTTTCAAACTCTCGAAAATTCTTAATATAAACCGATTTAAACGAACTTTGGCTTAAATAAGACTTATGATATTCATAATGGATGTGTAAAATTTTTCGAGGGTCATAGCTCCTATACATGCTCCCTTCCAAGTATCACTTTGAAATAATTATTCGAACTATAATAAATATAAGAAAAATTTATGTAAAAATTATACGAGTGTAGGTCCATAATTTCTTGTCCTTTTAACACAACATCCCTCCCCAAAAAAAATCATTTTTAGGCGCATAAATTTCACGTAAAAATAAATTTCACAATAAATCACTGCACACTTAAGAATAAATTAGAATATGAAATTATACGAGGGGTTGTGCATTACTTTTTCATAACTAACATTTGCAACTAATATTGTGTTGTTGGGTATTACATAGTCGGCTTGATTGATTATAACATTATTACTGTATTTTCGTTAATTTTTCTATAATTTACGGAAGGTCATTAAGTTGTAATGAGCGATAAATTTGTTTTAAATAGTTTAGTGATATAAGTTGGAGGTTAATGTCATAAAAATGTCTTAGATTAGTTTTATGTATTAAAATGAAAATTTCGGGAATTTTTATTTTAAATATAGAAATTAATATTTATGGTTTTAAATAAAAAAGTTCGCCATAAATTTTGTTGTCATTCATGAAAAATTCTGGGAATTAGAAAATATATAAAATCGGTTGTTATATCTTAAAATAGAATCCCAACAGTGTCCATGTAGATTTTTGTAGATTTTTTGTATGTTGTATTTTATATACAACAAAAAATCAAAACAAACTCTGATTAATTTTCAATACATTATTCGAATCCTCACATGCACACACATACAAACACAATATATACAAATTGTTTTCCTTAATTAATATACAAATATTGGGAACTTAAGTGACTAATATTTGGTACCAAAGTGACCTGGAGAAGTTCAAAGATATGTATATATCTCACTTTATAAAGTCCAAATAGTTAATGCTACACATCGAATGACAAAGCGAAGATACTCTCCACCAATAAATAAAACTATATTTTCTGTTGTTCTATAAAAAAGTTTTTAAAAACTTTGGACCTTTCACATCATTTTCATTATTTTACATTCGAAAACAATCTCCAAAGAACCTCTCAACTTAAGAACCTTTTCGAATATCCTGCTAACTTGATCCTTCAAAAATCATTGTTTGTCTTTTTCCCTCCTGTAGGTATTTAATAGTCATTTGGTTTTACTTTCACAACATATTTAACACAAATCCTACAATTTACACACACACATGTGAAAAGCAAAACAAAAAAAAACAAAAAACAAATGAGAGCAGGAATTACAGCTAAGTCAAACAAATCACCAAATGTCCTTTTTTTCTACTAAATTACTAACAAAATGTAAACTGTATAAATCTGAGAGAACAAAAAACAACTGAATAAAACTACTGATAATGAAAAATGTTACCGCAGACAAATAAATAGAAATGAAAAATTAAAAAAAAACAAATATCAACTAAAAACGGAAACGAGATAAAAATAAACCTAAAAATACCAGTCGGCAAACACACACATACTTGAAAAAAACTATATGTGAAATAAAGAAAAAGGACATAAATGAATAAACCGTAGAGCAAAATAATTATTTTTTTGGATGTACACTGATACATATTCGTATAAACGCATTTAATTATTTTCTCTATTTATACCCCACATCACATTATGTGGTTGGAGTATTACGCGTTTGTGTTGGTGTTCGTAACATACAAAAAATGGCGTACACCCACCTTTAGGAATACTATTCAACTCAGAATCACTTTTTGAGTCAATTTTACAATGTCCGTCCGTCTGTCTGTCCCTCCCTCATTGCTATATTTACACGGAATTTTATTAAATTTTTCTAAACCGTTAACTATTTAAAAATTTTATTCCAAAAATTTTTTGCAGCTACACCACTGTGGAGTAAATAAGTGTGCAAATATTTGTGTGCGTATATGTGTGAGTATTTAAATGGATGTTGAAATAAATAAATTTCTTTATTCTACGTTCACATGTGAAAATATGTAATGTTTTTGGGAGAAAAAAATATAAACGTTAATAACCAGAATCATGTTGTTTAAACTCAGACAGGAGTAATTGGTAGAAGATTTATTTTACTTATTTGTGTATGAAAAAATTTTAAAAAAGGGGAAATTTTAAAGAGAATTCAAAATTAAAAAAGGGAAACTTCAACCACTTTAGGAACCTTTTAAGATTTATAACAATTAAGGTGTTTTTTGGAAATATTTATTTTAAAAGAGATTTTTCTTTAGTTTCAATTAAATTCTAAATCTCTAAAAATTAAGCTTTCTTTCAACAAAACACCCTTTAATTATAAATCCTACTTAATATTGTCTTTCAACTTAATTTTTTTTTAATCATAAATGTATGAATAATTTGTTTTCATTTATTTTTCTTTCATTATATTTAAATTTTAGGACACATTTTCCTTTTTATCTCCTATTTAAGAATAAAACATGTTGCTAGACAACATACAAATAATATTTAAAAAAATAATACACTTTATAGACAAAATCATTAAAAAAGAGGTCAAAATACTATAATGAACAGAAAAAAATATCATATATTAATCCCATTTAAGCGGATGAGAAACTTATTTTTGAAGAATTTATTTATATATTAAAAAAGACCAAACATCCCATCCATCAAATTTTGGTTGAAATATTCAGGACTTCAGCAGACATTTAGTCTATTGCAGACACATACACATACTTATACAAATAAACCGGTAACGAACTGGGAGATGACTATAAACCAAAAATGATTTTTCTTTTTATTGTGTTCAACGGAATTTTAAATTAAAAAATAAGTTTTACTAAATTTAAGGTTATAAAAAATCCTTAAAAAATATAAAGTTCTTCTTTTACAAATTAAGATTAAACCGTTCTTAATTTGTATTTTCTTAAAATGTGTCCTTCTGTCTATCTTTATAAGAATATTATTAAATTACCAATACATGCATACAGGGAAAAAGTTACAGACATAACTTTGAGTATATTTTGATATGTTTGCATGTCCATCCTTCCGTATGTATACGTCTGCAAAGTTCCATTCGTATAATTCAGTTTCAAGTTGTATTAAATAATATAAAATTTGGTCCATATTACTAATAAATTTTAAATATTCTCTTGATTTTTGATGATGGATCTAAATTTCTGGTTGTTCAGATTCATTACCAAAAATGCAAAAAAAAAAAGAAATCTGAAATTTTGAGTCCAACAAAGAGTGCAGATAAAACAGAATTTAATGTTAATCTATATATTCAAACATAAATTCTATCCCACTATTCTCAAATGGTATTTATTTTTTGCCTGAATTCATCCAACAGAGGCGAATTTACTCTTTGAACATAACGTCGAGAAAGATCATTTAAATTATTTTTGAGTCTAATTTTATCCTTCCATTTCTGCCAGTACGAATGGCCAAATTAATAAATCGGTTTCATAATCGGTTCAGTACAAGAAAAATATTTAGGCAAATATCTGAAAACACTTTTAGATTTTATCCTATTTGAGATTATTTTCGGACTTGGGGGTTATAAAAGTGGTAATGAAAATTATGAGCGGATCCCGAAATATTATCAAAATACTAACATTATCAATGTTTTAGATTTTCAGAAGTGGGTCTAAATAGGAGCTGAGGTAATTTTGTGGATCGACTTACTTGAAATTACCCTCCACAATCAAAATTAGAAAGTTTAAAGAATATTTAATATTTAATATCTTAAGAATTTGTCCCAGTTACTTTCTCCAAGAGCTGCTGTACTGAACAAAACGTTGGACGTATAAGACCAGGAGGAGGAATTTCGCCCATACAAAGCAAATATTGAATATATCCAACTCCCTAAAATTTATTTGGCAATACGAAATTTGCCGGGTCTGCTAATAGTTTGGTTCCATATTTTGGATCTACATGGTAAAAGTATTTGTATACAATATTTTATTTCATTATCTGTACCTTCTTCACATGGGATCTAAATATATTTTCATAAGAAAATATATGAAAGAAAAACCAACATGGAATTTAATGTCTGGGGATTTTAGCCCGGTTGGATTAAACACACACACACACAAACCATCAGCTTATAGATTTCAACAACAAAACATCAACAAACAACCTCAAAAAAATCACAGTATAAAATAAATGAGCATAATGAAAGAATATGAATGGTTAAGGTCATCATACATTTTATCATTCATTCTTGTTTTCCTATTTCAACTGTTATTGTAGGTTTTATTTCCCTTTCCTTAAGTTTATGACTCTCCCTCTCTCTAAGAAAAGGCAACAAAAACGACATTAACAAAGAAACTAGAAAAGAACGAAAAAATCCATAAAGAATAGAAATAAGTGAAAAATGGAAAAAAGCTTTTGAATTCTTCTTTTCACTTTATTTATTTCATTTTTTGAGCTGCCGTTTTTTTGTTGGGAAATGAAAAGAAGGAAAATTTCAATGGCTTAAATTTAATTAGCCGCCAAAGGCAGATTGTCATTTTTATAAACAGGAGACATTGGACTCATAAAAAGGCAAATAAGTTGCCATAGAGAATATTAAAGTTTAATTAAAAAAACAAAGACAAAAACAATTTACTATTATTTTTTAATGATTTTTTTCTATTACAAGAAAAGATCTTAAGAATTTACTTCGTTATTTAAACAATTTAATTGAATTGTTATAAACCAATTGAATTCAATAAATAATACTTAAGAATTTATAAAAGACAGAATTTTAATTAAATTTAAAACCCTTAATTTATATTTAATTCAAATTTTAATTGAATTTGGAAATTTATTTTTTAACTTAGTATATAAAGTTTCTCATTTGATTTGTAACAGATAAAAAATTTGGTAGGACCACGACAAAATCTCAATTGATATAGAAAAATTTTTCCAAAAAATTGTTCTCAATGGAATTCACTGAGATTATTTGGCATAATTTAAGGTATTTTGATTATTAAAAATAATGAAAAATGTTGATAAAAAATAAGTTATACACCGATATCTGAAACCAATTCAAAATTAGAACTTTAAATTTAAGGTAACAAATATCGCAGCTCCAAATAACTGTAATTAAAGGAAAACAGTTTTAATTTTTCACAGTTATTTTATACGCTACACTGTCTTAAATCAACAAAATCGATTCAATAATTAAAAAGTTACAAACCGATATCAAAGACAACTTCAAAAAGAAAAAGGAAAAACTTAAGAAAGATAAGAAAGAGTGAGATCGAAAATTCCTAATACACTTTAGGAATCATCCAAGTATTATTTGATTTGATTCTTTTCAAATGAAGTTACCTTTACAAAACATGTCAGTTTTTACATTTAATGTCAAACAATGAAATACTGATCTGATTAAAATGTGTGACCAGAATAAAGTGTGTACTAAGATTACAAATATATTCAACAAAACTCAACTTGGACCTTCCAAAAAGTTCGTCAAGCATTTAAAGCTTTGCCGTCGAACTCTTTCTAGTTTTTTTTTATTTATTGGGAGAACTTTTCCGTTTATAGAAAACCTGGTGCAGGTGAAAGAAATGGTCCATATGAAGTTTCCGAGGCCAAAAAATAGAAAGCATTTTCAAAAGAGCTCCCAACTAATCCGGTTGGAAAGCAGCAAAAGCAAAGCACGGAAACTGAAGTCAAGTAAAAAAATAGTCGTTCCGCATGATGGATGATGAAACATTCCATCTGGCAGCTGTTGTTCGAGGGAATGTTAAAGAGCATTTTGGGACCCAAAAGCCAAAATAAAATTAGCCAATCATTTGTTACAACGGGCTTTATAAATACCGGAATTTACATGGGAGAGATGTTTACAAAAAGGGTGCTTCCACTCATAAGACTTCACAATGTGTCTATTTGTTTTTGACCTGACTTGGCATACTGTCAGTATGTTAAAAAGCCCCTAAGTAATACAAGAGCAATAATGTGCTATTTGTACCAAAAGAAGCAAATCCTCAAACTATCCGGAGTAAAGGCCAGTGGAGAAATATGGACTCTTGTGAACAGAAAATTGAATGTTGTCTTCAGAGCGTAAGTGTTAAAAACTAATAAGATCGGTTTTACATCAAAAAAGTCTTAAAATTCAAATAAATAATATCCATTATCATCAAAATGTATACTCAACTTTTTCACTATAATGGTCCCTTTAATTAAATGTATTTTCCATTTTGCATGAAGAGCGTTCAATATTCGTTTTAGCCGATTTTTAAATTCGCAATTGTTTTTTTTTTTTCTCTTTTGCAGCTCCATTAAATTTTATTACAAAATTTAATTATTTTCATTATCATTATTATAATTAAAAGAAAATACTTATTTTATACAGTATTTTAAATACCATCTTCCAATAACAATTTCATCTTGTTCTGAATATCTAAATAAAATTACAACAAAAACAACAAATTGTTATAATAAACTAAAGATCCATAAACAATGACACAAAACATATAAATCCCATTATAAGTTGCATGTAAAAAGATCATTCATTGTTCATTTAACAATAACAAAACAGCAGCAGCAGCAGTACCAGCAATAACAACAACAGCAAACAGCAGCAATGACAACAACATGTACAATGACTACAAAACAGAAAAAAAAACCAACGACGAAAAAGGGAAACAACAGCAGCAGCAGGGAATACAAACACACGTTAATATAAAAAAGAAAAACCAGCAGCTTAAAACGCAAAATTTTTAAACGACAACAACA
>PYHX02000110.1:0-46961 GCA_004302925.2 Cochliomyia hominivorax | reverse complement strand
TAATTTTAAATTTTTTTTTGAAAAAGTTATTAAAGAGAAACTATTTAATATTCTCTTATTGATTTTTATTTTGACATTAAATTCATATTACAAGGTTGTAAACTTGTTGTCAATTTCCTCTTTGTTGTTTGTTTGACTAATTGACATTAATGAGCAAAATTTCTCTTATAAAAATGACATGTATTACACAAAGTGAAAAAGTACTATAATATAAGCTTATTAAAGCATTATTAACCTTTAATGAGGATTATTAAAAAAATATATATTTACATTTATAAATAAAAATTCTCTTTTATATAGAAAGAAAGAATTAAGTACTGAAGAAAGAGGGATAAGAATAAAGAAAGAGACAAAATTATGAGATATTTTTAATTTAAGACACTAAAAGTGAAAAATGTGAATTCATTTTAAATTCGAAACACACAAATATTCAAAGATGCAGCAAGAAATCACTAAACGAAAAAAAATCTTAAAAAGTGTGATAAAATATTTTTCTTAAAAATATCTCAAATATTTTCCTTCATTTTTATTTGTCTAATTAATTTTTTAAATTTTGTTTTCATTTATAAATTTTTCTATTTAATATTTTTTTTGTGATTCTTTGATAAATAACCATAAAAATGTAATTCCTCTCTGTTACCAAATTACAACCACTGTCCTTTTTTCAGCTCAAACACTTGTGAAAAAATACATAAAAGAGAATTACTAAGTAGCGATATTGTTGTTGCTGTTCATACAGACAACGAGTATTTACATTAGAATTTTAGTTCTGATCTTTTTTTATGCAGGAAAGAGGTGGATGCATTTTTAAGTAGCTAAAAACATAATAAGATTTTCATCTTTTAAAAACTATAAAGGAATCATCATATATTTAGATACATTTAATTCAAATTTCACTCTGAAGAGAAAATTCCCAAAAAAAATTGGCCTCAGAGAAAATTTATGAATCCAATTAGTTAAGGGCTTTTTTAAAGAGACCCAATTTGCTTATGGGAAAAATATATATAAAAGGAAGATTAGTACAAAATTTGTTAATAAATCAAATTCCTCAAAATAGAAAATTGATAAATCGAAAAAATTAACTTAAAAGATAAATTTTTTAAAATTTCTACTAAGAGAAAAATTTTTAAATAGAAAATTAAATTAAAATTTATTAAAAATTTCACATTTATAATGAAATTATTTTAATTTCAAATCCTAAGATCAAATTTCCCTGAACAAAGTAATTGGTTAAAACTTTTCCTTAAGGAGAAGATTTAAAATTTATAAGTGGACATATTCAAAGTTGCATCTAAAGAGAATATTTAACAAACTTCGTTGGCTCTAAAGAGAAAACTTCCTATTAAATAAAAAATCCTCTGAAATTAAATTATAAAAGAATTAACGAGAACATTTATTAATTTCTTGTAAAAAGCAATTTTGAAATAAATTTTATAAAATTATTAAAATTTTTATCTAAATTTATTGAAATTTCTTCTAAAGAAAATTTTCTAACGTGAAAATTAACAAAAAGAAAATTTTTTTTAAATGAGAGAAAATTATAGAAGATTTCTTTAACGAAAAATTTACTACTATAAGAAAAAATTAAAAAAAAAATACTATCAAAATTAATAAGGAAAATATATTTATAGAGAAAACCTTTTAAAAATTCAAAAAAATTTATCAAAAATTTCCCTTAAATAGAAAATTTCCCTAAAGAGAAAATTTGTTGAAAATTTCTAAGAAAAAAAATTTCCTAAGAGAAAATTATTGAAAATTTCCCCTAAAGATAAAATTTATTAAAAATTTCCCCTAAGAGAAAAATCTCCTCTAAAGAGAAGTAAAATTTCCTCTAAACAGAAAACTTACTGAAATTTTTTTCTTAAACGAAAATTTAAAAAAATTTTATTAAAAATTTCTCCTTAGAGAGTAAATATATGTTCCGAGAATATTATTGAAAATTTCCTTTAAAAAATTATTGAAAATTTCCCCAAAGAGAAAATTTCCTCCAACGACAAAGTTTAATGAAAATTTCCCGTAAGTTTAAACTTGAAAAAAAAATTCCTTTAAAGAGAAAAAATGTTCTCTAAAGACAATTTTCGTAATAGAAAATTGCAGAGAAATATGTCTTGTAAGAGGAAATTTTTGTAATTATTAAAAAAAAACCCAAGAGAAATTAATCGAAAAATTCCCTCTGAATTTGAATTGAAGAATGAATTTTATTAAAATATTTCTTTGAAGAGAAATTTATTGTAATGTTTCTTAAAAAAATTAATTGATACATTTTTAAAGCAACTTTGTACCAAATATATCATTTAAAGTGAAAATCTTCCCTAATAGAATATTTTATTTAAAATTTCTTGTAGAAAGAATGTTTCGTTCGGGGAAGCCATTCTTTTTCAAAAAGTATTTTTTCTACTAGAACTCTTTTTTTTAAAGGCAAGAAAAAATTTCCTTAATTCGAAATTTTTTAGAAAATTGATTTATATGTCCTTCCTTCTGTCCATCAACTACTTAATTAAAACAAATATTCCCAATCACCCTACTTTATCACATAATTTCATGCATTTGGTTATTAAGTAAATACATGTGACATGTTTAATGTATGGGGAAACATTTGTGTATTCGTTTAAGCGCCACCCTGCATTTGTTTGATAAAAGTGTGTGTGTGTTTTTGTGTGAGTGTAATTTTAAAAAATTATGATGTGTAATTAAGCAATTGCACTAAATTTTAATAAAACAATAACTGTTTTTTTCATTCTTACATTCTCTCCCGCTCAATTTTTCTATTTTTAAACATAAACAACAAAAAAATGTATTAAAAAAATAGAAAAAAAATGTGGTTTAAGAAGCGAACACGAGCGGTAATTTAAAATAATGTTCTAAAATTTTTCAACTTTAATACAAACATTTTTTGTCATTTTTAATAGGGAATTAAATTAATTACACATTTTTTTAACAAAAAACACATGAGTCTTTTTATAAATTTTATAACATTTTTAAGCTTATTAAAGTGAAAAGAAGAGAAATATTAAGGTTTTAGTTAAGAGAGCCAAGCTCTTTTTGTGCTAAGGAGAAGAGGGAGAATTCTTTTGATACTCACAAAAATTTTTTAATTAAAAATATCTAAAAAATGCAGCTTTTTTAACGACTCTTAAGGAGTGAGATCGAAAAATTCTTAACACACGTTTTCTTTGAAAATTTTAACTCACTGATTTTTTTATCAAGTTACCTTTGTAAAACATGTCAGTTATTTTATTTAAAGTCTGGAAATAAAAATATTTATAATCTGATTAAAATTAGTGACCAGATAAAAAGTACTAAATAATTAAATATTTTCGAAAGAACTCAACTTGGTCC
This sequence comes from Cochliomyia hominivorax, assembly GCA_004302925.2. Taxonomy (NCBI): domain Eukaryota; kingdom Metazoa; phylum Arthropoda; class Insecta; order Diptera; family Calliphoridae; genus Cochliomyia; species Cochliomyia hominivorax. The sequence goes on along the minus strand of PYHX02000110.1, from coordinate 43,622 downwards.
TACAAAAAGTTGACCAAGCGAAGGTCGGCCGTCAATCTTATTAAACGGTACTAGGAGGTTCACATGATGAGCAAAAAAAAATAGATGGCATTTTCCCAAAGAGCTCCTAACACACCTGGCAGGAAAGCAGCCCGGTTAGCCTAATGTTAGGACTATTAAATATACAAATCTCAAAAAGTTTCCAGACAGGAAATCAAGTTTTCTTTAAAAAAATATTCTCACCCCACAATGGATGACGCTTTTGTCTTTCGCAAATTCCTGATCAAAAAGTTTATGTTGCCGATGCTCGAGGGTATTTTGATGAAAAGTTTGGATCCAAAAGTAGTCAAAATTCTCCAAAAAGTTCTTCGTATGGCAAGCAATATGCCAGTTTCGGCATAAGAAGCAAATCATTTGTTACAGTGGTTCCTTCATAGGACTTTATAATGTGTCCATTTATTATTGGCCTGAAGTGGCATCCTGTCACTATGGTAAACAAGTCTTTGAGTAGTACCAAGAACAATAATGTGATATTTGAACCAAAAGAGGCAAATCCTCCAAACTGCTCTAAGCTGAGACCAGTAGGGAGATATTGGGGTGTGTTGAAAAAAGAATTGAAGATTATAAAATTATCCAAAAGTGTATTAGATTTAGAACAAGAAAACACAATAAAAACGTTAATGGAATGGTTCCGGAAAAATACATATTCTGTTTCGTACATACAGTTTACCTACATACACACTCACATATACACTCATAAACGCTCTTAAGAATAACAAACATAAAATCACTTTATATTTGAGTATAATTTTTTTAAACCGGAGGTACATGAAGTTAATTCTTATTGTAATTTGTCAATTTATATTTGAAAATTCTACGGATAATTGAACATAGAGGTTGCTTCAGATATCCGTCTATATCTTTTAATATACTAAACCGATTTTACTGCTTTATAGCAAATGCTCAGGCCAAATTTCATTGAGGTCTAGTAATAATTGTGGATGTGAGAGTGTCAACAACAGATATATAGACAAAGCTAAATCGACTTAAATTTGGATTTGAGGCAAAAATGTATATATATTATGGGATCTTAGATAATTTCTTCTTAGCGTTATACACGGTATTATTAAGTTCATCCATGTAGAATTTTTCGATCTCACTTTACAGTTAAAACATTTTTAGTTTTTTTTTATATATATTCATTTATGTTTTTATTTTAACTGACATATACATACATACATTTCACTTATACTCACACATACTTAAACGTATTAGCTGCATAAATATTTTATTAGTTTATTTTATAATAAAAACTAAATGAAACTAATAACTAAAACAAATTAAAATAACTAAAATACTAAAAAGCAACAACAACAACAATAACAACAAAAATAAAAGTTTTTTTTATAGTTGAACAAATGTGAACAGAACTATAAAATTATATGATTAAACATTTTTATATAACAAAAATAAAAAAAAACTAAAAAATTATTTAATTTATTAAATAAAAATGACAAAAATTTTATTATGATGAATTATTATGTTTAAAAATTATAAAATAAATCCTTTAGGGGTATTTTTTGTTCTCTAAATAAATTGATGGAAATTAATTATAATGGAAAATAGAAAATGAAATAAATATTAATTTTGGAGGCATAATTTCGAATTTATGACAATAATTCTTCATTTCAAATTTTATATTAAAAAAGATGAGTTTTCAAAATAGTGAATCATATCTCGAGGTCACATAAAAATTTAACTTAAGTGAGATTGAAAAATGCTTAACATACAAATATGCTAATAAGAAAACACTAAACATAACTCTTTTCTTTGAAATTATTATTACAATTTACAAAAAAATAAAAATAAAATTTTATTCACAAGTGATGAAATATTGAATCTCTTTTGAGAACCCTTCCTTTAATATGTTTATAGTGCTTTCTGTAACTTTTCTCGAACAGCTGGTTTATCTCCGCTTAAAATCTACCAAACGTTGGATACCTTTTTTGTACGCTTCAATCACTTTTTAACAAGAGCGGAACATCTCTCCATAAGCCTAAGCTCCGGGCAGTATAAATGAGATGCCTTTCCTGTTACAAACATCATATTATTATTCTTGTACCACTCAATGGTGTCATAGTGACAGGATGCAAAGTAAGGCCAAGAATATGTAGACACAATTTGAAGTCTTATGAAAAGGAGGCAGCCTTTCTAGTCAACATTCCTTTGCCGCAACAGCATATTGCTTGCCATACCAAGAACATTTTAGAAGATTTTGACTGCTTTTGAAGGAAGTTTGCGAAAAATCTACCAGATCATACCTCTTTAAGCTCTACAGTTCTCTTTTAACAAGAGCCCAATATTATTCCACTGGCCTTAGTTCCGGACAGTTTGGAGGATTTTCCTCTCTTGTTTTAAATACCTCATTATTGTTCTTGTACCACTCAACGGCTTGTTTACCTTAGTGACAGGATGCCAAATCAGGCCAAAAATAAGTGTACACATCACGAAGTCTTTATGGAAACAGGCTTTTTTGTTAACATTAATTAATGTAAATTTATAGAGCCAATTGACTTCTTTGGCCACAACTGCAAATCGATTTCCATATTAAAAACTCTTTGGAAAATTTTGACTGCTTTTGGATCATAAACGTTCAATTCTGTTTTAAGTCTAAAACTTTCTGTCACGAACTTTTTGAGCATTTTATGTTTTTAAAATTGAATTATCTTTAACTTACCGTACCAAGTAGTCCAAGCATTGTGTTAACCCGGCTGCTCGCCTACCGAATATGTTGGGAGCACTTTTAAAAATGTTTTCTATATTTTCCTTCTATATGAACAAAATTTTCTATCAACTGACAAGTTGATAGAAAATTTGTTTTAATAACATTGGAAACAGTTTGAGGGTCAATTCTTTGTAGGACCAAGTTGGGTTTTTTTGACAATTGTTAATAATTTAAGTACGCATTTTTTTCTAGCCACTCGTGTTTAACATAATAACTGACATGTTTTACAAAAATTTACTTGATCAAAACTAAGCAGGTATTACAAGGGTTAAAAGTTTTAATGTAAAACATGTGTACAGAATTTTTCAATCTCACTCCTTACGTTTTTATTCTAAATTAAGCACTTAATTTTTTTTAAGACAATGATACTTTTATACATTTCTTAAAATTGTATTTCTTTTTTATATTATTTTTTCAGAATATTTGAACAAAAAACTATTATTATTTTCCATTTAAGTTGATTTTTATATTTTGGAAGGTTAAACTGAACTTAGAACAAAATAAAAGATATAATTTTGCCTTTAAAATGTCATTCTTCTTTACATTTTGGAGATGTTAAGCTGAATTACGTATTATTTTAGGGCATTAAAATTATAATGGAAAATTCACATAAGTAGCAAATAATAAAAATGACTTTGATATTTTTATATTTTTACTTTACTATCATCACGACAACAATAACATCAACCAAAAAGATTAAATCTATAGACTATAACAGTAGTGTAAAGAAAATGAGCAAATTTCACTGATAATTGTAATTCAAAAAAATTGTTTTTAATAACAGAGTGTGAGAAAGAAATTTTTTAAAAGAAAATTCAAAACAAATTTTTCCAAAAAAATTAAAGATTATTTTGTTATGGACAAACTTGTCGTAATTGTTCCATAAAAACTGAATTTATTACAAATTTCTAAGCGGCATTAACAACAAGTGAAAATGTATATAAATTTTCTTAAAAAACTACTTAAAGAGGAATTTTTCTTAAATTTTAGATTTTTAAAAAAGTGATAAGGAAATTTCGTAAAAGATAATCAAAAGAATCATTCTAAAGATAAAATTTTCGAGACATTTTAATAAAAAAGAATCCACAACAGTTTTTCTTTCAAAAGATAAAATTATCGTCAATTTATTATAGACAAATTTCTTTGAATTAGTATATAAAAATTTGACGAAACATTTACAAATGGATAATTTAAGAAAACTTTTCTCATAAGAGAAATTAAAAGTTAATTTTCTCACATATCATAGATGAAGAGAATTTTTAAATGAGAGTTTTAAGAGAAAAATTCTATTAAAGGATAGAATATTCCGATAAGAGACTTTTTTCTAAATATTATTTTTAAAAAATTTTAAAATTTCTTTCAAGGGATATTTTATTCTGTTCAAAGGATTTCTGCTCTAAAAGCAAATTTAAGTGAGTTTTTTAAAGAGACAAATTATCTTTACTTATTTCCCAATGAATATGTTCATTTTATAAACGGTTTGTGTTTAAGAAATATTGTGATTTTTTCAGAAGAAATTTGAAAAGAATTTAAAAAAAAATTCATATAAGAAGAATTTATATTTAAAATTTAACTAAAAATAAAAAAATATATAAAATAATAAAAAATTAAGAGAATTTTATTGAAATTAAAATTTTTTTCTTAAAAAGAAAATCAACGTAAAAAATTGTAATGCAGAATTAAAAAAATCATTTGTAAAAATTAATTAAAAGTATTTTAATTTAAAAAACTGATTGAAAGGAGAGACTTAATAAATTTTTTTATAAATGGAAAATTTAACAAAAATTATCTATAAAACAAAAAAATAAAAAAAATATATGTAAACGTTTTCTTAAAGGGAATATATAACAAAATTGTCTAAAAAGAGAATATTATTTATTTTTTTCTACAAAGAGAAACTTTATTAAAAAATAGGAGAAAAATTATTAAAACTTTTCTATAAAGAGAAAATTTTAGGTTAAATCAAAATTCATTAAGAATATTTTTGAGAGCAACTCTTTATAAAAATATTCTTAATGAATTTTCTTTTTATGCAGATTTATTTTTCTTAAGAGAAATTTTTCTCTTTATTGAAAATTTTTAATAATTTTTTCCTAATTGAAATTCATTTAATAAAGTTTCTCTTTGTAGTAAAAAATTTAGTTAATAAACTTTATTGTTAAAAAATCTTAAAGAGCAAATTTATTTAAAATTAATTCTATAAGAGAATTTATTAAAAGGAATTCTTTAAAGAGAAAATTAAAAAAAAATCAAAATGAAGTAAAATGATTGAAATCGTTTTTGCAAAGGGAAAATATATTAAAAAAATTTTAAATAAAAATTAAAGAAAGTAAAAATATATTTTTTTAATATTTTGTGTTAAGAGAAATTTTTCTAAAACTTTTCTGTAAAGAGAGAATTAATTATCAAATTTTGAAAAGAGAAATTTCATTAAAGAAATTTCTATAAAAAGAAAATGTAATAAAATTATTAAAAGGATAAAAATAAACTAAAAAGTTATATAAAAATAAACAAAATTCTAAAAAGATTTTTTTTAGAAAATTCCACTTTATAAAAAATTTTTATAAAGTGAAATTTTAAGAAGAATTTTCTGTAAAGGGAAAATTAATGAAAATATTTCTTAGAAATTTTCTATAGTAAGAAGATTTTTTGACATTTTTTATAAAGAGAAAATTTTTCCGTCTGTTGTCTTCGCTCTTTTCATTGTCACCACTGTTCTTAGAGCAATATTACGACTTATGTGATGATTTGGTTGAAAAATAACTGAATATTGTTGAATGCTGGTTGACTGCTACTGTGTATTGCAGCTGCTATTTTACATGCATTTTACTAGACTTTATATCAGCAAAATGTCTATTCTACTTCGTATTTTGTTGTTGTTAGTTTTGTTGGTTTATGGCTATAAATACAATATTCATACACACATAACATGTGTGTCTAAGTGAGTGAATGAGTTTGTATGTATGTGTTCATCTTATGCTTATTTTTGGGTGAATATTAGCTTTTGTTAACAAAAATGTTCTTGTCATTTATAAACGGCATAAATGAAGAATGAGTTGTTAAATTCTACTTACACTTTATGGCATAAATAATATTCAGCTTTTTCTCATTATCATGCTTTTACATACTTAAACTGAAATACACACAGAGAGACAGACACATAGAATATACAAAAAGCAAGTGCAAATATACAAATAAACATTTAAGTTTTGTAGGTTAGTTTTTCTCGCTGGTTGTAGAATGAAAGTAAGAATGAGCTATTAAAGGCAAAAATGAGAAAATAAAAAAAGAGGGAGAGACTACAAAAGATTTTCACCTTTTTAAACAACAAGCCACTTAAAGTGGTAAACTGTGATTGTACTTAAGTGTGTGTGTGTGGGGGGTGTGAGTGTAAGTATTTGTAAGAGTGCAAATATATGTGAATGGCTGCTTAAAAGTTTTGTCTTAGAGGTTTGTCTAGGAAGTCATCTTGTTTAAGGTTACTAAGCTCTTGACACAAAACCAAAAGATACACTGACATTAAAACTCAAGGCAAAAACTGCAAAAAAAGTAGGAGAAAGAGCAAAGAAAAGAATTTTAAAAATTAAGGAAATTAACAAAAAAAAAAGAATGTTAAGGTGTTTGCTGCCATGGCAGCTGATGATGGCATAATGTTGCAAGTTTTCTGGTTGCAAGTGCGTAATGTAAACAAATTATTTTGAAAATTGCTTAAATTCTTTTGAGGCTCACAAATGAAAAAGTAAACTAGAAAATTACAAATATTTATCTTAAAAACAGAATTTCAAAAAGGAACTTTTGATTGAAATGCATTTAAATTAAATAAAAGTAATTTGTGCATTAAAATAATTTATAAGAGAAAGACGAGAAGTTTAAAAAAGTTATAAGAATTTTTCGTTCATTAATTAAAAATGTAGGGAAACCTTTTCTATGAAGAGAAAAATTATGGAATATTTTAGTTAAAGAGAAATTTTATCATAAATTTTCGTAAATGAAATAATGGAGGAGAAAATTCTGTTAAATAGAAAATTTATGAGATATTAACGATAAGGGAAAATATGTGAGACATTTTTTATAAAGAAAAAATTTGAAAATTTTTTATAAAGAAAAATTTGTTTAAAATTTTTGTAAGAAAATTTCGAAAAAATTTAAAAGAAAATACATTAAGAGAAAATTTGTTGAAAAGTTTTTTTTTTAAGAGAAATTATATGAGACATTTTCTATAAAGAGAAAATTTGTGAGAAATTTTTTAAAAAGATAAAATTTATAAGAAATTTTCTATAAAAATAAAATATGAAATGATGAAAATACGACAGTTTTTTTACAAAGAGAAATTTTATTGAAATTTACAGATAAATTTTCTAAAATTCTGACAAAAATATTGTATTATATTTTAAATTAATTTTAGACGAAGTTTTATTTAAATTTTTTAAATTTACAGAAAATTTATGAGATACGAAAAATTTTTGTGAAAAATATTTGAATTAAATATTTGTGATAAAATTGATTTTTGTGAAAATTTTTAACAAATACGTTTTAAATAAAAATAAAGTTACAAAATTTCTTTAAAAAATCATTCAAAAAATTTTGAACAAATTTTTTTTAAAATTGAAAATTTTTCTGAAGAAAAAAATATATAATTTTTTCTTCAAAATTTTGGAAACTTTTTTAAAAATTTTGATAATTTTTTTAAAGAAAAAAACTGAACATTTTTTTAATTTTTGTAAATTCGACATTTAAAAAAATCATGAAATTTTAAGAAATTTTTATGAAATTGTGACAATGTTCCTAAAATATTTTATAATAAATTTGTATATTTCTTAAATAAAATTTAACTAATTTGTAATAACTTTTCTAGAAAAAATGTCAAATTTCTTTATAAAAAATCGGAAGAAATTCTTTTAAAAAATGTTGTATCATTTTTTATGTATTTACAAGAAATTTTGAATATAAAAAAATTTAATTTTTTAAAATTTTGACAAAAAATATTCTAAAAAATATTATAATTCTTAGATGAAAAATTTTTATAATACAACAAATTGTTTTATTTTTTTATTTTTTAAATTCCATTTATTTAAAAAATATAACTCTACTTTTTAAATCGTAACTAAATTTAAAGAAAAATCTGTTATTTTTTTACCAAAACTGAATTGTGTTCATTATTTTTTATAAAATTTATTAACTTTAACATATTTTGCCAATTTTTATGTGTTTTCATTCCCTCTTTTATTCTGTTTCTTCATTGTTTAATAGTTTTTATTTAATTTTTGAGATTTCTTTATTCTGACTTTTAATATAACAACTGGGAGAGAAATTTCGTTTAAAACAAGAAGAAAAGGATATTAAATTGAAATAAATTTTATTATTTTAAAATCTTCTTATACTCATGCCAACACAGATGTGTATATTAAATAAATGTTCTCAACGTACCACACACACACATATGTGTAAATGTTAAAATAAAAAAACAAAATTTAAACAAAACAAGAAAGAACGATATATTCGGAATCTTCAATATACTCTACCACAAATGTGTGTAAGTAAAATCGACGTGTTTCTTACAAATACACTCAAACATACACTCACAGGAAGACTTATTGAGTCATAAAACTAAATTTATTTTTGGTTAAAACTTTTTTTGTACTTAATCGATTTTGATAATTTTTGGAATGGTAAAGAAGTACATATAACTTTATATTACAGCAAAATCTTAATCTAATTTATCGAATTCTAATTGACAGTTTTACGAAAATTCTTTGTAGGAACTTAGTAGTTTCCTCAGATATCGATCTAAATCTTCTAATATGCTGAACTGATTTTGCTCATTTTGAATAGGAAACTGTCCAGGACTGTTGCAAATATTCAGGCGAAATACTATTGAGCTCGGTGGATATGAGCATGCCAACAACAGACAAACAGACAGATAGATGGATGGACTGACAGACAGACAGTCAAATCGATTCAGATTTTAAAATGATTCTTTCTTAGTGTTACACATGAATTGACAAAGTAACTATATCCTTTTCTTTACTTGCCGGGGGTAAAGGGTGTAAAAATCTTATAAGAATATCTTTAGAAATTCTTCTTAAAATATTATATTCAAGTTTAAAACAAGTAAAATAACAAAAATTTCATATTTCTTTAAAATGTAAATATTTGCTAAAGACTTTAAATTTTTTTCTTCCATAATTTTCTTTTGTGAAATTAAATATTTATGTGTTTTCTGTATTGAAAAACAACAAAAAACAGAAGAATATTTGATGCATATAAAAATTTGTATAAATAATTTTTTAAAGAATAATGAATTTTTAATAAATTTAATTTTTATATAGAATGAAATTTTAATAAAATACATTTTGTCTTTTTATATATTTACAGTTTTCTTTGTTTCATTTCCTCTTTAACACTCTTCAATAGCAACAACAACAACAATAAACAACATGTCTATCTCTGATTTCCGCAAAAGAAATTGTTGTTCTTGTTCAATGTTTTCTTTGGTAAGTAAATCAATTTTTATTGAGAATATTTTTTTTTACAAATTTGTCACACAACTACATTTACATTTCATCACAATCATTATTCATTATAGCAAATGGCTGGTTGAAAGAGGGAAATGGAGTTGTATGAGTAACTTGATATTGTTGCAAAAATTAAGTATACGCAATTTTTATTGTAATTCAGTTACTTCAGAACTATGGATATTCTAGGGATATTTTTTGATTGACTTGGAGCAGCAAAACCTCTAAGTTATTCCAGTGGACAGGGAGTAGACCTTCAAATATGGTCACATCAGCTATTGAAATTGAAAAGAAATCAGTCTTGTTTGTGATTTAATTGGAAAAAATTACATGTAAATTGTCCCTACAATATTTTACAAAAAATAGACAAAAAAATGTGTGATATATCTGACAGTTTGAGAGATAGTTGGACTTAAGTAATAGTTTTGTGCAAAACTTTAAATCATTTTTTTCAATAAATAACTATTTTGATCCAGTACAAAGTTATACAATTTTGAAAATAAAAAATGATTTTTGTGATTTTTTACAAAAAGGAGGAAATTTTTTCTGTTTAATGCGCAAAATTTCTCATCCATCAAAGAAATTTTCATAAACAGTAACGTGTATTAAAAATTTGTTTATGTAATCGTTTCACAATAAACATGATTTGGACTAAATTTAAGAACTCTAAATGAACTATATTTGTTCACTATAACAATTCTTTAAGAAAGTGATTAGAACTAATTTCTTTTTTAACTCTCGCTTAAATACTTCTACAGATGAACTAAGCATCTGCCCAAAATTAAATATCCCAAACGGAAAATAAATATTAATTAAAGTTGAAAAGAACTTGAAAATTTATTTTAGCTCAAGTGTATTTATTTTAATATCCAAAATTAAACATCATCGCTAATTTATTTAAAATACATAAATTTATCTCTTTTTATAATAAATATTTTATTATCCTTTTCACTAAAATATCATGTATATGACAGGCTCTTTTATTTAAGCCTTGAAAATTAAACTCGACAAAAGCATTTAAACGCAAAACAACAAAAATTCAAATTGAAATTTAATTTTTGTTTAAAATCAAGTGTTTATACGTTTTCTACACACAAAACAAAGTGAATTATACTCAAATATCTGTGTTGAAAAATAAAAAAACAACAACTAAAACAAAAAAAAAAGTTAAACTTTTATGCCATAAACTAACTGACACTTAAAACAAGTCACTTCCGCTTGTTTGGAAATAAGCGAAACGGATACACTACGACAGCTGAAGCTGCTGAAGGAGAATAAAAAACATAAAATATTATATTCATTCACTAAATAAAACAGCCATTTAAAATGTACACACATACATACAGTCACGCATACTCATAATCGTGAAAATTAAATAAAATTTTTTAAACCAGAAATTTTTATTTTGTACGAAAAATTTTAAATTTTACCGATTTCAAAATATTTTGTTGAAAATAGAAATATTTAAATATTCTCAACACTTCCATATTATTCTCATGCTCACTCACACACTCATATATTTACATATGCTTACAGTTAAAGTAAATTTATTTCTTGTTACTGATTTAAAAATATTATTTTCTTTCTCCCCATTTTATTTCCCCAAAAATGCTGCTCTTTTCAATCGTGGCTTTATGTCTCTATTTTTTACACACACACAATCTCGTTTACAATTTAAAACAACAACAACTGCAAAACTGGCTGTTTATGTTTGTCTTTCAAAATATGTGTGTATATGTGTGTTGTTCTGCATTCTATATGGGTGTATGTAAATGTTTGGAATGTTATAAAAATGTATGGTTATTTTGGCAACTGTTTTACATACACAAATCGTCGATACACCAACAACAACAAAAACAACTAAATCTGACATCAAATATTGCTGCCACAAAATGCCAACGTAACGATAAAATTTACTTCGATATTGACTACAAATTTTATGTTGTTGCTGGTATCAATTGTGTGTCAATTGCTGCATATGTTTCATTGTATTTGTGTGTAAAAATGTAAATGTCAACAAATATGTGTGAAAATAAAACAAACACATATACACAAAATATTGGTTACTAATATTTATTTGTATATATTTCATTTGTTTTATGGTTAATTGTATCTCTACACATACATGTGTCTATGTATCTGTGTGTGTGTGAATGCGTTCATTCATACGTGTGTTTACTATTTCCTATTTCCTTCTTTTTGAAAAAAAAAAAAAAAAACAGATGTGAACCAAAGTGGCGAAATTGACATTAAGGATTTTGAATTGGCTATTGAGGTAAGTTGGTTACAGGGAAAAGTATGAAATAAAAATATATTTAGAGTAGAAACATATACATGTGTACATATATATTTTCTGAAAACTATAAAATACCACCGAATTGATAGAAATAAAGTTTTTTTTTTTTCAATAGTCTGTTATTTAGTTGGTTATAAAGTAATATTTAAAACTATTTTTATAAGCATATAAAGGACCAAGTTTTCAATGCTTTTTAGATCTATTTTTATTTATAGTTTCTTAAGGAAAATGTTCTCTTTGACAGTTTCCTTTTGCAAAAATTATTTCATTTGAAACTTTCAAGATTCTACAATTGCAAAGGATGATAAAAAATATTTTTGAAAGTTAAAATAAATAAAAGAGAAACAATTTAATTTTAATTGAAGACTTTGACAAATTAAATAGAAAAGATCCAAATGAATTTTTTCCATACCCGAAAATGTTCCAATAGAGAAATTGGCCGTAAAATAAAACGTTCTGAAAGTGTGATGCGTAATTTCTTTGAACAAGGACAGAATTTTGGTGTTCGGAAAATTACCAAGGGAAATACAAAATGAACAAAGGGACATTAATATATCACACCAAACCATGTTCGGATATCAAAACATAATATTGACAGTTAGCAAAAATTAATAGCACAGTTTATAGCGAATTCCTGGAAGATGCTCTTTGCATATTTCAGCAAAGTAATGCTGCGGTACCTGTTTCATAGCCGTCTTAATCATGGTTTAAAGAAAAAATCATACCAAAGTTGGTTTAAACGACTTGCTGTCCGGACTTAAACCCTGTGGGAAACTTGTTGGTATTCACCTTAACAATGACAATTAAACTCTAAAATTAAGTTAAAAATATTTAACTAAATTCAATTTTTTGTTTTGTTAATATTTTAAATAAAGTCTTCGTTTATTTAATAAAATATTATTTTCCTACTAAATATTTTTTTTTCAAATTCCTTAAAAAAAGTACGTGCATTTATGGGAATAGAAACCAGTGTATTTTTAGTAATTTTTTATAATTTTTGATCAATTTAACATTTTTATAAAATTTTTATTAAATTCTCTGTTTTCAGAAAATTTAGATAAATATTCCATTTAGAGAAATTTTTTAATAAATTCAGATATTTTAAAGATTTTCAATGGGAAATATTCAATATATTTTTTATTTCTGAATTTTTTAATCGTTGCTGTATTTCCAAATAACTGATAATTGTTTATTTTTTAGAGAAATTAAATTATTAATTTTCTTTTTCAGAAGAAATTTCAATACAATTATTTTGAAATTTTCTTAAAATAATCCATACAATTTTCATATAAATAATTTTTTAATGTTATATGTTGCGTATGAATGATAATCATTTACAAACTATATAAATCATACGCATCAACATAGTCATTCAACTGTATGGCACTAAGTATAAAAAGTGGTATATCTCTTAAACTTCTTAAGATATCGAATTACAACCTATCGTGAAGTTTAAGATCATTTCTCAGAATTTTCGAAAACTCCTTATGAAATTACGTTGTATTAACAACAACTAAACTACTGGATATTAAATCCCAAAAATAATTATTCCAAATTTTTGTATTCCTCTAGTAAATCTTCGGTGGTACTTTATAGTTACTTAATCTGTTTACAAAACAACATAAATCTACCTTCATATTTATTTGTCACATGTAAATTATTTCTACTTCATACATACATTTTTTGGACACTCTCTCTCTCTCTCTCTCTCTCTCTCTGTTATAGATTTATGCATCTATTCAGATTTGTGAGTTTTTTGCATCACAAATAGCAGTTAGTTTTTTATTATTGTTTTTTATTTGTTTTGTATATAATTTTGTATTCACATATTTGTTTTCTTTTTCTCTTACCTTCATACAAACAAATGCACACACAAACGCATACAGCGTGTCTGCACATTACGTGGCTGGGCTAAGGATACACCAAAGAATAAGGAAACCCACACTGTCATGTTGGAAATTTGGGAAGGTTTACGTTCAAAAGCTGACAAGGACAATGATGGTCAGGTATGTGTTCATATTTGTTAAAGTATGCAAATGTTGGCATGTAAATTTGTCTTTCATTTTTGCTCTTTTTTTTCTCGTTTCTTTGTCATTTTTGCTGTTTCGAACAAAACAGAATATAAAGACTTAATTTTTTTTTGCTTTTTTCTGAAATGGGTATAAACGAAATATTGTTGAAAGTAGAAAAAAATATGGGGGTCAAATGACAAAAATTTTTAAATTTGAAAAAATTTTGTTTTGTGGTGATTTAAAAGAATCAAAAGTGAATTGAAAAACTTAACAAAACAAATCATTTCCGTTACTTGGAAAAAATTGAAAGAAAAGATGTATTTTTCTATCAATAGAAATGTCTCTTGTCAATTGCATAGTTTTAATGCCAAATCAGGAAATTTGAAAAAAATCTATTCATGCAATTTTTCACTTATACATACACACCCATCGACACATATTTAGGTATTGAAGCATTTTTTTAAGTTTTTCTTTTTTTTTTGGAAGTTTATTTTGAAAATATAAAAATATGTTTCCTTTATTTTATTATGCAAAATACTTTGTAAAGTTCATAGAAAGAGAGATTTATATTTTGCAATTGAAATTATAGTTTTTTTCGGAATTTCTTTTCCAGTTTATTGTTCAATTGTCCATGTTTCAAGAACTATTCTCAACAAAGAAAATCAGAGTTGGCAATCAAGTTAATTAATAGCGTAAGAAAAAAGGTTAAGAAATTGAAAATAGATAAAAATTTGTTATATTAAAAGACATTTATTTTGATGACAATAAAATAACCAAACCACGTTCGATATTTTATAAACACCTCTAGAATTCAGACTCTCTTTAAAAATCCCTTATTTTACTAACCAAAATACTTTTTATTATCTACACTACTATAAGTAATAGATGTGGATATATTTACTTTGTCATACCATATGTAATAACAAGAAGAGTTCATCAGACTTTTGCATATACATTTGTTGTTTATATAGTAATTTTAGTCAATTTATTTGTGACCGTCCTTCCGTCTGGTTATTATACTTCACTGTGTTGGAATTGTTAAATTAGGTTATAATAACATTGTAATTTCTTATGTACAAAATATATATTTATAAATCGATTTCGAAATTTTTCTTCATATTTTGAAAATAATTAAATTTCGTCACATTGTTAGCAAATTGATCCAATAATACGAAAGGTATAGAAAAATATCTGCAAAAGTCCTTAATTTCAAATAATGACAATAAGTAAAATTTTCAGTAGAGATTAAATTTAAGTTGCGCCACATAGAGCCATTAACATGTACCATTGTGAAAATTTAAGCCAGATTTTTTGCTGAAGTTCTGAGCAGTTTACTGTAAAGTCAACTATATTAATCAAAGAATAAAAGAATTTATTCCGATATCGGAGATAATCTCAAAAAGCAATATTAGAGGTTACACTTATAAACAAAACTTTACCAAACCCGTTTTCTTTTTATCCTGGGCAGTTGGATACTTGAGATAAACAACTTAAAAATTAAAGTAAAATAAATTTCATAACAATTTCTAAGGAAAAAATGCTTTTTCAACCACACTATTTATATTCCGTCAGATTGTTTTCTAATGTTCAAAGCACATTTCTATTTAAAACACACCATATCGGTCTCCTAACTTAAAAGATATAGAACGATATTTAAAACAGCTTTAAAATTCTGATAAAGAAATTATAGAATATTTTCAACAATAATTAAATGATTTTTTTCTAACCAACTCCAATCAAATTTGGGCAGATTGTTTTTTTTTATTGCTTTCAGAACTGTTTCATTCAAAATCAGCCACATTAATCCATTTACAAAGAGGTTAAAGACCAATATCTGAAACTATCTCAAAACTCAAAAATTGTTTTAGAAATTTAATAGATATTTTCTTACGGCCAAACCTGTTATATCGATCCGCCGATCAAAAAGTTATAGTCTGATATCTGAATAAAACTTAAAATTCAAAAAAAAAATAAAAAAAAAATAAATGGATTTACTTTCTCACTCATTCTAATTATCCGAATTCAATTAAATTTTACAGGATTATTTATTATAGTGTGCTATTGATAATTAGTCATAGCGATCAATCGACAAAAAAGTTATAGACCGATATCTGAAATCAAGACTAAAAGTTATTTCTTTAATAAATGGATTTATTCTCACGGCCTCACTAATTATCTGAATTCAACCAAATTTGTCAAGATTGTTTATTATGGTCTTTAGCAGTTTAAAATTCAAAACCAGACTTAAGGAATTACAAATAAACAAACAAACTATAGTCGATATCTGAGACAACTGCCAAAAAAAAGTTGTCAATTTTTTCATCAAATTTAAATCTAGTGACATTTACAATAATCCAAATTTAACCATATTTGACCAGATTGTTGCTTATTTTTCTAGGCCATATGCCATGCAAATCCAGCTATATCGGCCGGATAAAGAATTTTTAGAGCGTTAACTGTGACGAGCTCAATATTCAAATAAAGAAATTTGTTTTGTGAAAAGTTAAAGAAATTAATAAATTTAAGCCAAATACGGTTCTAAAATTCAGAAATTTTTAATTTATAACTGTTTCAAACATTGTGGAAATCGGATCAATTGAAAACAAGTTATACCCAGAAATATAAAAATTTTAATGAACCGATATGAAGACAAAATTTGACATATATTTGAGTAAGATTGTATAAGTACCATAACAACTTTGTGTGTATTTCCTAAGACATGCATATTTATGCAGCTGTATATGTTGCTGGGTATTTGAGATTCGTTATAGCTGTTCATATATTATAGTCTTACGTGTTTATTTCTAATTTTTCCCAACTATTTTATATTCTGCTCTATATATTCCAATTCCTTTTCTGTAACAAAATAATGTAAATCTTCTAATAAATATTTTTTATTTGTGCATTCACTGGAGTGTTCCAATAAAGAAAAAATTTGCCTCCTTTTTTTCATGGCAACAAAACTAAACATTTTCATTTTAAACTGTTCAATTTTTTACATTTTTGCTTTGGTTGCCAAATTATTAGAAAAAAAAAAACGGAAAACAACTAAAAATAATTTTTTTATTAAAATTATATTTTATTTCCACATTTTTTTCTATAAATTTTCTACATGATTTGTGACCACCGAATTTTAGAAGGTTTTTTTTTCGTTAATGGAAAAAATGAAAAATGATTTTTAAATCATTTGAACAAATTTAGTTTTTATGAAAAATGAATTTATTATTATTTTTTAGAAAACCTTAAAAACCGAAGTGGTTTTTTAATAAAATTTTAAATATTTATTAAAATTTCTTTGCAAACAATATTTATAGAACATAAGTGGAGAGCGTATGATTGATATTAGATTTTAAGTGATATTAATCATACGCCAAAGAAAGGAAGGAACAGAAACTATGAAATACAAAATTTAAATTTTTAAAACAGTTATCTATTTATTGCAATTTATTTGTTTTTCAGAAATTTACTTTATTTTACCATTAATGTGTAATATTTTTAGTACTTAACAGGACCTTGACTTAATATTAATCCTTTAAAAATTACAATAATTTCAGCTGAAATAAATAATAATTATTTTGACTTTAATACTGTATGAAATAATTAGTATACAATGGAAATAACAAATATTAAACTCAACATTTCCAATGGATTTAAATTCATGAATGAAACCATATCAGAGTATTTAATGAGAAATCAACTGTAAAAATAGTGCAGACCCGCATATAAAATTTTTTTTATTTTTGAAATTTTAACTCACAATTAACTTTTTATATAACTGATAAATCAGTCTATATATTATTACATTAAGTCTGTCATATCTTTGAAACATGATTTACACTGATTTAAATTTTGGGTATTTTCGAGTATAAAACTGGAAATCCCTTTAATTAATAAATCCTTCATATCTTTTAGACATCAAATGACATTCCAATTAATTTTTCTTTAAAATTGTGTGTACTGAAATTCTAACGTTTACTCTGACATTTAATATATGTGTATTAAATATATATCCTGGCTACAAATCCAACATAAAGTTGGATTCCTCTAGTAAAATTTAGTTACTCATTTTCCACATATTTACGAGATAATAAACTTTGAAAAGCTTTGTGTTACCTCCAACGGTTCAAACTATATAGAATTAATTACATTTGGTACCATTATGTGTTATTGAACTGATGACGTATGATTAATTTTCTAATATTACTTATACGTACATAGCATATGAAAAATGTATTGGAAATAAAGTTTAAGAGTTGGGTTTGGACTTTATGAACCTAAAAAGGGTCACCCCACAGGATCCCAAACTGGGACACCTTGGGTTATAAAAATATTTAAAGCGATCCAGATTCTGGAGGAAATGGAATTTTTATATCGAAATTTTCACAAAAACAAAAATGTATTCCCCACAAACAATTTATTTAAAATTATTTTAGGTGGTATTTTGTATGAGAGTTATGGTCAATTGTGGACTGTGCTCTTGAAATAAAAGAACTTCATCATTATTTGTTATCAATTTAGATAAAATATTTTCATATCTGTAAATTTTATGAGTACAAAATCCTATTCCGGAAGGTCATTTGTATGTGAGCTAACCATCCCACGATTATTTATTTCATTAAGCTTTATCCTTGGTCCAAAAAATCACTGATATATCTCACCGGGTTGCTAAAATTCCCATCTCCTAGTTCGAACTAGTTTTTTCCAGTCCTTCAACATGTGTTCAAGCGTTGTGATCATTTTTCACTGCGATCATCATTATTAATTATTGTACCCAATAATAATTTTAAAATAAATTCCTTTTAGTTTAATATCTAAATGACTTTTTGTATAAAAATTCACAAATCTCTTATCGTACTTAAGCTGCCCAAAAATTATTTTCATAAAGTTAAAAAATAATATAAAAATTAATTAAATATTTATTATTTAAATACGCACACATTCATAAATACAGACACATGTATATATTCATATGTATATCAAATAATACGCTACAATGAGTACATTAAAATGACAATAAATAAAAGAAAAATAACGACAATATTGAAATATAATAAATATTAACAACGTTTTCACAGTGATAAATTACAAATCAATTACAATAAATTTATACATGAATATTTCAACATAAACTGATGTATTCATACAACAAACACAAAATCATGAAATAATTTTATAGTCGGTCAGGTCGGACTATATAATACCTTAAATCACTTTTTTGGATGTAAATGATTGTTACGGAAAATGTATGAAGGCCAAAGTAAAAATACGTGCCAAATTTTATAAAATTATCTTCAAAACTGCGACCTGTATTTTGCGACAGACATTATTAAATTAACTCAGGAGGTGATTTTGAAGCGAACGATATACTTAAAAGTGGCAATGGGACTATTTTTTCTGCCTGTTACAAATATCTGCAAAAAGCATATTACCCCCAACCACCTGCAGTGGTGTAGGGTATAATGAATGTATGACAACATTAAAACCATAAAAGAAATAACTTTTTGAATTATTTTTTAAAAAAATTTGCAGCTTTTTCGCTATTTTTTGTAATAATTTAAACATGAAAATGTAAATCAGAATATTATTTAAATAAAATACGAAGATATTTTATGTAGACACACACACATTCACTGATATAAAGATAAAGTTAAATGTGTTGTTTTATTTTTAAAACTAAATTCATATACATAAACATATTCACTCACACATATCATGAAACTTTTATGAATACCAGAGTTTGAAAAAACTCTGAGCAAAATCTTTATTTTCAAATGATCTTAATTTTTAATCTTCATTTGGGAAGATTAAAAAATTAATTAAAAGCAATAACAGAAATCTCACACAAACCATACAAATCATACGTCTAATTTTCAGCTTAATAAAAAAACATTTTTAACTGCTTCATATAACTTCAAAACAATTTGTGCGAATTAATCATTTTTAAACCTTTTTTTTTTGGGTTTCGCTCTTTTATTATTTTCATCTTTTAAGATTTTCATTATTTTTAGAATTAAACTCTTTTCGAAGAGCGATAAAAAATAAATTATTTTATTTTAATGTTATTTTAAATTAAAATTAAACTCTTTAAAAGATTCGATCTTATGAAGAGTAAAAGAAGAGTCGAAAACCTTATCCTGATAACTACAAGTGAATGCAAATTTATTTACTCTTGTTTTTTTCTCGTTTCTCTCGTACGAAAAAACATGTTAACTGAATGTTTTTACTGTTATTGTGACACATTCAAATTTACATACACACATAAATACATATGTATTCATATATGTTTTGCTTGTATGAGTTTGTTGTTAAAAAATGAAGATTTTAAAGAAATAACAAAGTTGTATAAATTTTGACTGCGTTTTTGTTTGTATGTGTGTGTTTGTTAAAATTTCATATATCATTTTAATGATTATCCTTTATATGTATATGTTTACATTAACACATACAAATGCATTGTTAATGCATACATGTGTTTATATACGTACACATGAATAAATTGAAATGTCACTGTTAAAGAAAATCTCATTGGGGAAATATAACCCCTTGTTTTTGTTTTGGAAAATTATATTTAGAGGAAAACTGAATTAAAGCGATAAATAATAGAAACTAATATTTTATTAAGTTTATTATAAGAAAATGAGAGCTTTAAGGGAAAGGAAAACGTATTATTTAACACTGTTAAACTGAGTTTCGTTGTACGTTTGAAGTTATGAACAAAATGCAGGTCGCAGTTTTAAAGATGTCTTGAAAAAATATTACCCGTGTAATTATTTTGGCCGATAGCCAATGTCTATTAAAATTGGTGGTGATGGGTTCATTACTTCACTTAGCCTTCATAATAATATTCCCCCGAATGAGGTTTTATGCTCACAACCCTTATCATGTTTTAAAGTAATTTGTCAAATTATACGAGAATCGGTTCATTGTTTCTTATAGATCCCATACAACATCCACGCCAAATATTACTTTAAAGGGCATAAATCTCACATACAGGTTAATATTGTAATAATATTTAGTTAAATGAAGATAAATAAGCTAAAATCGATGGTCAAAATTTTACAAGGGTCAGTCCATAAATCAAAAACATTTCATAATCTCATAAATTCACAGTGTCTTCACTTATTTGCCTCTGAAATAATTTTGTTAAAGATACATTTTTGCTTTCGTTTAAATCTTGTATCGATAAAAAGCTATAGGGCTAAGTACATGCTCTCTCGAATTTAATCTTTTTGTAATCAATATTTTTGAATTAAACCTCAATGATGTAAAATCGTAAAGATGGAATTTAAAATCGGTGGAGCTAGACCTCCGAATTCATTTCCCTCAAGTATAAAAATTATTTGAAGCACATTTATTTGTTAAATTGGTCCATGTCGAACAAAAAATTGAAAAAAAATGAAAACCAATTTTGAGGTACCTTCAGTTTTGCTAATATCTTCGCCATTTATGTACTCTCTGGATTTCAATAGAAAAATTTAAGCTGGAAATTCTCCTTGGATTTCAATAGCAAAATTCTCAAAAACATTTCCTATCGTTTAATATACATAAAAAAATGTTTGGTATAGGTCGGTTCCATAATGACACGGACATTTGGACATATCTGATATATTTTTTTATACCGATCCCAAATATCTATGTCTATTCTTATTTTTGACTTTGAAATTTTTTCATTTCAAACAACTACAGAAAAATGTTAACGAAATTGTTATTGTAATAGACCTTGAGGTGGTCTGGACCAAATTGAGATCACCACGTTAAAAAATAAAATAAATCATGTGCCAAAAGGTGCCAACATTTATTATGGTCTGAAAACCTCTTAAATCAGTGAAATACTACAAAAATGTTGAGATAATTAAAATCATTTTCATAAAGTTTTTCAAACCATAAAGAAATTTTTATACCCACGGTGACCAATTTTAAAAGGTCCTCTTCCCATTACCTAGACTGCCCTTCCAAATAGATCGACAAACACCTTAAAAATCTCCGTGTGAAACTTCATTAATAGTTCCGATATGATATTTTGATATTTTGAAAAGAAAAAGCAATTTTGGACCACTGTGCGCGTGTGCTTCCTAATATTTTCTCCTCTAATAAAAGTCTAAATTTAATACTTTTTCTAGTCCTCCAAATTGAAATTTATAACCGGAATTTACTTGCCATTAATTTAAAATACATTTTATTTCCTTTCTATTAATTGTCTTTTTGTCTATCCAAATTGTTTACTACTGCTACAGCAGCAATAAAATGCTGTGGTCGCTGAAACTATTTTTTAACAATTTTTTTATTGTCTTTTTTATTTTTTTTTTGTCCACAATTTTATTTCAATTTTGTTCATTTCATTTTTTCTTCTTCTTCTGCTTCTTGGGCTTTATTGCCAGTCTGGTAATGATGTTGTGTTTAACATTAAAAAATACCCAAAAGCTACAAATAATCATACAAATACACTCTAGTGTATATATGTGTGTGTGTGTAAAATGTATACAATAAGCAAAGGAAAAATTATAAAGAAAATGTTGAATAATTGTGTTCATTTCGCCTGGACCCACTTTTATTATTATGTTTTGTTTTTCCAGTTTTTCTTGGTTTTGTATTCTGTATTCAATTTAAACATTTCAATACAAGCAACAACATTCATGCACACACATAAACATAACTATACGTTCAAAAAAACATTATGTCAACACCTACTGGCATAAGGCCAAAATAGTGTCAGAAATACATACAAGTGAACAACAATACAACATCATACTATAAAACTAGGCTCAAATACAAAAACAAGAAAACATAAAGTATGTGAAATAAAATACTCATCATACTTCATACCTTTAAACACACACATACACATACATACATACATACATACATACATACATACATACATACATACATACATACATACATACATACAAACATACATACATAACCTGTATAAAGTATATGAATGAGTGCTTAATGTAAAAGTACTATGGGGCACTCAAATATTTTATACAGCCAAAGGAATAAGATACCTTACAGATAAAAAAAGGAGAAAAATACCAACACAAATGAATGTATCGTAATAAAAGGACAACAAAAGAACTGTTAAGAAAAAAAATTGCAAAATAAAACACAAAACACAAATTGAAAATTAAAGGTTGTTTTTATGTTAAAAACTCGACATGATTTAAGCAAAAAGGAATGTAGATGAAAAAATGAAAAATAAAATCAAATTCATTTAACAGCAACAACAACAGAAAACATAAGGTTTTGTCGTTCAATATGCAATGACCTGAGCTGTAGTTTAAGGCCAATTTCTTTATATTTTTTTGCTCAGTTTTTCAATCTATATTCACATACGTGACCATAACTTTTGCTGAATGTGTGTAGACAATAGGAAAAGAGTTGGGGAATTTGTTTTTATTGGTTGTCGTTGTACCCTACATTGGGATATAAAAATTTTATAGAATTTATATGAAAATGTTTCTTTCAGCATTTTAATATTTAAGAAAATTTAAAATTTATTTCAAAAGGTAGAGATCGAAAATATCTTAATGTATATTCTCCATTCTAAGAAGAGCATACCAGTCGTCAGGTAATAATGTCCCACTGTATAGCTGTCATTAGTCAATGTCTCTAGATTATCTTTTTCTTCTGAATATGAAAACCCGATTCCTATTTTTCAATATTCTTGCAACTGCGATAACGGTATTCTATTCTGGACCTGATTCAAAATTTATGTATATATGTTACATGCAGGGACAACACTTCCCTGTTTGTTACCAAAGTGATCCTTATGAGAAAGTATCCAAATTAAGCTAATGTCTGAGCTTAGTACTGTGTTCCTTAAGTTAAGTCCCGTATGTAGTCATCTTATAACCTTTTCCTTCTGAATGTCATTATCAGGCATATGTTGAAAAATGTTAAAAGCCCTGTCCTCTTTTTCTAAATTCTTACAACTACGGTAATGTTTTCGTAACACACAGTACTCTAGAGCCAACACTGGTTAGTTTCTTTGTCTCTTCGTTATTTAAGTGATCCCAATGAGCAATAATCCAGATTAAGGTAATGTCTGAGCTTAGTCTTGTACTCCATAAATGGGTTCATCAATGGTGAGTTTGACGTATCGAATCTAAATGACATAAATGGTGCTTTATTATAGACAAATATTCCACTTAAATCACGAATATTAATATTACTCAATAGTCCATACGCTTCATAAATATGAAATGTTTCGCCATGAAATGTATCCACTCCACAGTGCTACTTTGAGCCTGCATAGACCTTACGCCTCTTTTTTGGTTACTCATATACTAAATTAGAAATTTTGAGATTAAAATACAGGTATAGTGTAACGTTATCCGAAGGTCGGTTGAGATTTCTTGTGTAGTGTGTTCGAAATTCTCACATAACCATATGTACTTGATCGCCAAGTGTTCATCGTTTACAATTTTACAGCACTACATACAGATAAAGCCGCTATGTATAATGTCAGCAGTAGAAATGAAATTGAAAAAGATTTTTGGTGCCTCCGACGAACTAGTTTTTAATCTACCGATTATTGCGATATGGTCCACATAGACTGCAATGTCGAGAAGAGACAACCCTCCTTTAGGGCCATTATCAAATGTCTTTGAAATATCGCTATTTGGCATGTCCAGTTTCGAATTCGACATAGTTATCAATCACTAACTAAAAATGTTGAGAGCCTGCTGAATTGCAATAATTGTGAAAAAATGTTGATCTATATTCTTCAAGGAACGCCATTATTGTGTTCCGTTTAAGTTTCAGAGATCTTCTTATGATCCTACAACCTCGTGTAGTATGTATGAATACTGGCTAACTGAAAGAAAAAAATCACCTTAATGCAAAAAGTTATTGTTCATATACATTTCCAATGATATATAATCAAAGCATGAAAAAGAATTTTCAAAATTAAAACTATTCACTTGCTGATTTTTGAATTTCATACTAGAACTGATCAATTTTCAGGATCAACATCCTTATGTACGCTAAGAAATGTTTGCCCTTCAAATTTATTCGAATATATATCATCATTTTTACTGTGTTATTACTAAAAAATCATTTCTGAACAACTCTATTAGCAATTTGACCGCTACTAATTACTATCATAATTGTCCTTTACCTCCTCTTGACATTATTTAAAATTTATTGAATTTCCTTTAATTGAAAAGAAACAAAAAATTTCCTGCATCTGATTGTTTAATTTGTTTGTTACGAATTTCTTAATGAACCTTAAGTGCCATTTTAATCAATGAAGCATAAGACAAAAAAAAAGAAATAATGATTTTTATAGCCTACAGCAGTACAGGTGGTATACTAATTTTCACATTTCGTATGTATCACCAATAAAGAATCATTAAAGATCCCATGAAGAACATTTATTAATGTATTAAATAAAGGTCTGAGTCAATAGCCTGAGCTATGTTTACCTGTGTATTATGGGTCTGTCCATCCGTCATTCTGCCACATTTTTGAGTGTCTCTTGTTGGCACTATTTT
The DNA here is from genome assembly GCA_004302925.2 of Cochliomyia hominivorax. Taxonomy (NCBI): domain Eukaryota; kingdom Metazoa; phylum Arthropoda; class Insecta; order Diptera; family Calliphoridae; genus Cochliomyia; species Cochliomyia hominivorax. The sequence goes on along the minus strand of PYHX02000110.1, from coordinate 18,537 downwards.
TTCATTATTTGAGAGCATATGGATTTCACAAAGCATCTTATGCGGTTTGCTTCAGTTGTTTGTCTCTTACCATGTAAAATTGGATTGTTTTACATTTGAAATATTAAATGTTTCCAGGTGTTATTTGGCCGGCCAATTATTTTTGAAGCTTAATGATTTCACCAAGTCCTGTTCTGATCATACTTTCCGGATGTTTGCTGATAATATGACCGATACATCTCCATTTTTTACGTTTTATTTTTGTTAAATATTATAAGTTCCTCGTTGATGATATTCCAGATATCAGTGTTGTTGATATTATCAGGGCAGAATATCCTGAGTTTTTTCGTTATGGTGTTCGATATTAATCAATCAGGTTTCAATTCTTTACAAAAGAATTGATCTAACACATACGCTGAATATTCTGAGCTTTATTGATCTCGATATTTGTGAGCAACTTAGTATGTAGATGTTCATAAATATCCAGACCATTTGCTCTTTATTGTGCTTATTTGAATCATGATGTTATACTTTGATATTTATCTAAAGTTCAACATTGCGTGCCAGCCTTTCCAACTCTTCTAATTTTGCTTACATGTTGAACATCATGTTCGAGAATGGACATATATCATTCGCATTATTCAAATGCTCTTTTTCTTCATACGATTCGTCCTTTCTCTGAACGGACTTCTCTCATTATATTATCCAGCACGATGTTGAATAGATGTGGTTTGAAATGGTTGGCTTACATTGCCATTGTGAAGAACTGAGAGTTCTGCATCCACGCACAGAAATCTTATGATTCGTATTATCTTCTGGTGTACTCCTTTTCTTCATGGAATCTATGAAAAGTAAGTACTTTTCATGGATTTTAGCTTGGTCTCGCAGGTCCTGTTTGGCTGAAAACATGTCTGTTCGTCTCGTAGATTTTCCTTAATTTTGCACGCTTATTTTTAGAACTCAATAAAATTTGACTTTATTATTTGCTCTTCTCCTGAGATAATTGATATTGATAAGAGGCAAAATCGGTTCAGTTTAAAAAAAAGGATATAGAACAATTACTCCAGCTTCTCGAAATTCTTCAGAATAATTTTGGCAACGTTTCTATTAAAAGTGAATGCACAGTACTGTGTATATGTATGTATACGTTACGTATATATGTATATGTGGTGGAGGGATTTAAAGAATCGTCATACTTTAGTTTATTTTTTCTGCTCTTTCTGCTCCGCAAAGGGCAGAATGTAGACAAATTATTGTATAAAAATCATTTATATACCAGGATTGAAGGATAAAGTATTCAACTAAAAGTAGGTAATAATTCTTTTGTAAAAATTATTTTATTACACCTTTTGGAGTTGAACTGTTGTTAACAACTCTTCACTCTAATTCGATGCCAAATGAAGGAGGAAGTGGGGAGTGTTAATGGTTTCAGATTTATTATTCTGCAAATAAAAAATATATAATAAATTCATTCATATGAATTGTAATTGTTTATGTCGAACAGAAATTCTTGTAATATTTTTGAATAAATGGATGATTATGTATCTGAATCTAAATCTCAAACTATAATGTAAAATGGATAAAATGGTCTTTTGTGGCCTGGTCATGCTAAACTAAATTTACTAGTAGCGTTGTTGTTTAGATAAGAGGAGCGGGGGTTGGTATCACAACATAATGTTTAATATTAAAAGTGTTGAAATGTTTGCCTGTTTGTTAAAGGTATATTTGTGTATAAATGTATTTGTTTATTTGTTTGTTATGTTCATGTATATGTTGACCATATGAATGTATAACAAATGAGGCCATTCAGTATAGAAAAAAACATGCATCTAATGTTTATATTGTGGTTTGGCTTAAACCAATTACTTTTAAACGAGGGTTAAGGGAGGAGGAAGTATAACAACGTTAATATTTAAAGGCAGCTGTAGTGAGTACATTTTAAGCCTATAAAATAGTATGTTCTGGCTTTTTTTCCAAACAATAAAAAACCTAAGAAGAGTAAATAAATGGCTTGTTTATAATGACCTTGTTGTTGTATGTATATATTGAATTCAATAACATCGACATCTAAACAACTGCATAAATATTAAGGAATACATACATACATACATACATACATACATACATACATACATACATACATACATATTTAGGCAGACACAAAAATTACTAAAACAAAATATAATTTTTTATTGAAAACTTTAGCCAAAAAAATAAAACATCTGACCCTTAAGAGTACTTTACCAGCTCTAAACAATAAATTTTATATAAATATTTTAAGAAAAAAATTGGGAAAAAAAATATATTTATAACAGACAAAAATTAATAAATTCAAATTTATTTCAAAAAGAAGGTTTAACTAAAAAAACAGTTTAAATAAATATTTCTGACATGTTATCGATATCGATTTAAGCTGCTTAAGAGAGTTTGAAAAAAAAAAACGAATTAAATTTTATTATTTTATTAAAAAAGGGAAGGACAAGTGTGAAAGGTGATTCTTTTTATAAACAAAATTTTAACTTTTTTATGAGAAACAAATATAATCGATATGTAATTCAATCAAGGGACTAAAGCTATATTTTTGGCTTTTCGATAGCGTTTCAGATTTCCTTTTTAAATGGACACTAAAATTTAAAAAAAAAAAAAAAAAAAAAAAAAATTAAATTAAATAAATATTTATTAAAAAATTAATAAATATTAAATAAAATATTTGCATAAAAATTAATCTTTTTTTGCCTTAAACAGGATAATAGCAGGATAAATTTTAAATGAGCTATTTTGAATGAAATTAATATTTGACATGAAATTATCGTATGAAGTCTACTAATATCGAAGGATAAAAATTTTGGAAGGATATTTTCTATTAATATGTCCTAAAAAATCATAATAATATTTTTAACAATATCGTCTTTTAATTAATGCCCACAATGTAACACATATTTTTCAGAAAATATCATATCCTTCAAAGATTTAAAATTGAATCTGACCCGATAAGAAAACAGGGAAAATTTGTTTTTTTGTGAAGTTTTCAATAAAAGTCTGATTGCATTTCTTTAATAATTAGATGTTTTATTCAAAATTAGATTTTTTGGTGTAAGTTAAAAATATAAAATTATAATTATTAGAAAAAATTTTAAAATTTTGTAAAAATTTCAATTTTTAATAAAAATTTCAATTTTTAATAAAAATTTCAATTTTTAATAAAAATTTAAATTTTAATTTTTAGTGAAAATTTTAAATTTTGAGTGAATTTTTTTTAAATCAAACAAATCCAAAATGTGCGCTATATGGAATTCAATCCCCATTCATTTGAACTATAAAATCTGGACATTGTGCATTTTCTGTGATAATAAAAAGTTTAAACCTTTATTTGTTAAAGAAAAAGTCACACTTTCTCATGGATTGATCAACCTACGAGATCTAATCGTTAACACTCTGATCCACTTGATCTCTTTAAAAAAATTGTGTGGTGAAAGTTAAATTTCGACAGTAGTTTATATATCTAAATTTTTTTAATACCCAAATACAAATTTTAGAACTTAATTTCCATCTTATTGATCTCTATAAATATACAATAAATGTTGTAAAAGTGTAGCCTAATTTTAGGGGGAAAACTTTATTTAGTTTTTATTATCTTTATTTACAAAATCCTTTACAAAACAAAAATATTTATTTTGTTGTAACTAATAGTTGGCTTAAAGTTTATTTATTAAAAACATTATGACTAAAGTTTTATTTATATTTCTGGTATAAGAATTGTCTGTTTATCCTGCTGCTGTTGAGCAAACAAGTTAATAACTATTTATTTAGTTTCGAAAACTAAAAACGTTTGTTTTTATTTATTGTATATTTAACGAAATCTAAGATAAATTAAAAAATATCTTTAAATAAATATTTTTTAAAAAGCTATAAAATTAAAAATTAAAGCATACTTAAAGGGGTTTTAATTAATATCAAATGAAGTATACTTTAAGGCGTTTAAAAAATTTCAAAATTTCTTGTGATTTGTTATACTTAATACTTAATCAATAAAATAAAGCATGAACCAGAATACGGTAAAACTCTGAGCAAAAGCTTTATTCTAAATTACCTTAATTTTTACGCTTCTTCGAGAAAATTAAAAAAGTAAAACTCTTTATTTTCGATTAAAATTTTTATCCTTATATTTTTCGTGTTTCGTGCAAAAATAATAAGTAAAAAACTTATTTTACTCTTCTTTCCATTAATAGTAAAAAGAGTTAAAAAATTAACTCGCTCAAAAATGCGAAATGATTGAAAAGAAAACTAAAAAATGCCGCAATAAAACTTACTCCTGTTGTTTTATACCAAACAATTTTACAGCTTAATAAAAACATGTTTGACTGCTACGCAGAACTTAGAAAAATAATTTGTGCGAATTATTCATTTTTAAACTCTTTTTTTATTTTTGTTCTTTTTTTGATTTTTCTCACATTTTTAATATGAAACTCGATAAAACAAAATAAAAGTATTTTTTTAAAAATAAAACTCTTTGAAAGAGCAGATCTTACGAAGAATAAAAAGGGAATGGAAACTGTATCTTAATATGAACATAAAATTAAAGTGTAATTTATTTACTTTCTCATTTTAGGTTTCAGTTGATGAATGGTGCAACATGTGGGATGCTTATGCCAAAGATCCCAGCACTGTTATGGACTGGCAAAATAAGTATATGAACTTTATGTTCGATTTAGAAGATGCTTCTACTGATGGCAGTATTGATGTATCTGAATTTGCTCTGGTTTGCTCCAGTTATGGTTTGGAAAAGAAGGAATGTGAAGAAGCCTTTGCTAAAATGGCTCAAGGTAATACTGAAGTAACACGTGAACAATTTGCTGCCTTGTGGGAAGAATATTTCTCCTCTGAAGATCCTTCCGCTCCTGGTAATTACATTTTTGGCAAAACTTCATTTTAACAACTTTAAACTGAGAACTAAAATCTAAATAAAATGAAATTGTTTGTCATAAATAAAATTGATAAAAATTAAAAGAAGAAACAAAAATCAAAACTTGACTTTATGAAATAAATATAATAAAAACACTGGAACAAACTCAATTCCTTAGTAAATTTAATTAAAATAAAATATATATTATTATAAAAGATATTTAACTAAAAAATAAAAAAAAACAAATTTGGAAAATAATGAAAATCATTTAAAGAATTTTAAATAAATAAATTTAAAATAAATATGTTTTCTTTATTTTTTTAATACAAAATCAAAAAATAAGAATAATTAAAAAGAAGAAGATAATTGTTATAACTAAATTAAATATATTTAATAAAACAACAGATTTAAATAGACAACAGAAAAATTATATATAAAAACTGTTAAGCAAAAAAAAGCTAATAAAAAATATTTATTTAGTAAAAATTAAAAAAGAAAAATACTTTATATTTCTTAAGGTCAACAAAAATGGAACCTTAAAACGGAAATTGAATTTTAAGGTTTTTAAAAAAAAAAGATGTTTTTAATTAGAGAACGAAAAATTGGCTTCAAATAGGTGGAGAAGAAAAAGAGAACCGTCTTTTTTTACTTTAATTCCAATTTTACATTGAATTAATAAATGTTGAAAATTTAATAAAAACATAAAAATTTAATATCAAATTTATTATAAAAAATATGAGAAAAAAATAATTAAATAAATTATTTATAACCAAATTAGTGTTCTAATGATCTCTGTTTTCAGCAACATTTAACAGTCAATTTGAAACGAAAATAAACCCAAATTGATTATAAAGAATAAATTGGTTGAAAAAAAATGCATTTTTAAGGAACATCTATATAAATCGATTTTTATTTTTTTCGCGCTACTCATAACTAAATATGAGTAAAGGATGTTTACAATATATGGGATCTATAATTAATTTTTTGAATGACATAAATAAGTTTATAATTAAAATCTCTTTAACTAAAAGGCTTACATGAGGTTTTCTATGTAAGAAAGGAGATCTTAACATACATATATGATAATAAAAACGAAGTAACTAAACTTACAGTTTTATTATTTTATTTGTGTGAAATTATTATTACAATTTTCAACAAAAAAAATGAACCTTCTTCTTAAACGGGAATAAGCAAAATACCACATTATAGTTATTGTACCATATTGACCAGTATAAGTGGACACATTATAGGCTCTTATGAATGGAAGCAGTTTTTTTGAAAAAAATTCTTAATGCAATTTTCAGTATTTATAGAGTCCGTTGTAACAAATGATTGGCTGTTTTTGGCGCAATTGCGTATTGCTTGCCTTATTAAGAAATTTTTAATATATTTTGACTGCTTTTGCTCTCTCAAGCACAACCAGTATTAAATTTTTGACCAAGAAATTGTAAAAAATATGCCAAATTACACATTTCGTCATCCATTATGCACAAAAGGAATTTTTTTAACTTTACTACTATTTCCGTGTCCTATTTTTGACCTATAAATTTCTAGTAGCGCTCTTGTCAGAACTTTTTCAGCCTTGTATCTTTGCGGATTAATACAAAATATTAAAAAAAAATTATTCCAAAAAAAGACCGTACACACAGAAAAAACATGAAGCAAAATCTACGTTGAACAGAGTTAATTTGATATTAAAAATTTTTTATTTTTTTTTCGTTAAATTTTTTTTCTGTAATTTAAACGTTTGTGGTGAAATAATGTTGTACATATTCCAATCTTTCGATGTTTGTATATAAAATTATACAATGATAAATTTTTAAAATTATTGTTAAATAGTAAAATTTCAAATAAATTTAAATAGTAAATTTCTCAAGAAACTGTATTTACTACGAAACAATGTTAAATTAACATTTTTTACCTATGAAGCAAAATCATAACGGAAAAAAGTTTAATTATTTTTTAATCAATTTTACATAGAATTTTTCTGTGTGTACACTCTTCTATGTATGATTTTGTATTAGTTTTAAAATAACTTCAAAGAGAGTCATACTGACGGAAAGAAGGGTATAACTAAAAAGACTCTAATTTTCATATGTTCTAACAATTTATGAGGGCTTATATGTGTTTTCAATCCACATTCCGATTATGACTAAAACTAATGCAGATTATTTTGTGACTACAAATATCTGAATGTCCTTTTGTAGTGGTGTAGTGCATAAAAATGTCAAAAATGTAGAAATCTATACCAAATACTTAAAAATGTGTATTTTTTGTTATTCCCTTTAATTAAAGATCTCATTAATTTTATTTTAAATGTATTAATTTTATAGGCTGACATACTCGTAAAAACAAGCGAAAAGATCGGAATAACTTAAACGACTTAAAATTTGATATAGTCCGAGAATTTTAGGGATCTTAAATAACTGTTCCCTTCAGTCCCCCTTTTTTCTTGTTAAAGTTTATAAAAATGATAATTAATTAATTAATTAATTAATTAATTAATTAATTAATTAATTATTTAATTAAAAAGAAAAAAGTTTATTCATTTAAATTAAGTTCTCATCAATTTTATTGATGTGAAAGTGAACAAAATTTTGCCCTTTATCACTTTTAGGTAATTGAGTTATTATACGTTTGTCTTGATGTTTGTAACAGGCAATGCTACAGTCACATTTTATTATATCAATCTTCCTAGAATCACTTTCAGCGTCGATTTAACGATTTCAAGATAGTTGGCTCACAAATGATCCTCTTCCGAAAATCACTTTAAAGTTGCTAAATCTCAAAACATTTTATTATTGTAATAAAATATTCTATGTTAAATTTTTTTAAGGTTCCGTTCCCAAAGTCCTCGTATGATCACTAATTTCGAAAATCATTTCAAATGATATAAATCTCTTCTATATTTTAGAATCACGAAAAAACTTAAAAAGCACAAATGATAAAATCGAATTATAAAGGAATCGGTTAATAATTTTTAATGCCTGTGTCATGGTGTAGGGTATTAAAAATTCGATTTGAACTTTAAGCCACTCTTATTAACTTGAAAAATATATGAAGTGATTTTGAAGACTCCTTTGAGTCTAAAGGTATCAAAAATTCGACAAGAAATTTGTTGAGCTCAACAGTTAAAATATTTGAAATATGGTTCCAATGGCATTGTAATTAAATTAAAATGGTTGACTTTGTTTTTATTTACATTTCAATTACTTTACATTATGCGATTAATGTATTCCTTAAACAGATGTACCTGATGAATAAAGTACTAAATATTTCATAAGACTAATTTCGGAACAAACATTATGAAAAATTTAAACTTGAAAAGTTCCATTAGCATATAGTACTTTTTCCCAATACTCCCGATCTTAAACTAATGTAGCTTATCTCATGATCTTGAAAATATTTCTATTTCAACTTTAATTAATTTTAATACTGAATAAATAAACTATAACAGTTAATCAATCTTCAGTTCAGTTGTAAAATTTACGAAATATTTAATAGAAGTAATTACATGTCTTTATGATCATTTGATCAAAAGTTTAATTGAATAAAGCTGTTTTTGTGGAATTTAAAAATATTTTCATAAAAAATCGGAATTCTATATTTTAAAAAAATTTAACATAAAATTTAAAATTAACTTTACCTCAACCAATTTATTTCTTTTACTAAACTATAAAATATTGTTTTTTTCCCTCAAAATATTAAAATTTATTTAAATTTTAGTTACTTTTTTAAAAATTATTAATAAATTACAGACAAAAAAAAACTTATAAAATAAAATTAAAAACAGATAAAATGGAAAAAATATATAAAATTATATATAATTAAATGTTAAATGTGTGTAGATATGTGATGTCAATTTTAAAATTTTAAATGTAACACAAAACTAAAAAATCAATAAAAATTTAAATAAATAAAAAATGTTTAAACAAAAACTATTTAAAAAATTGCATTTGTTGTTTATTATTAAATTAAAAGGTGTTTAAATTTTAATTCAGGTGAAAAAAAATAAATTTGTTTTATTTATTTTAATATAATTTTGTTCCTTAAATAAAACAAGTAAGAATGCTATATTCGGCAAAGCCGAATCTTCAATACCCTCCAGGTATTCATGGAGGGTATTGAAGATTCACATTGCATGTGAAACAAATACGTTATATTTCACACATACACTCACAAATGTATATAATATATAAACGTTTTTCTTAGCGTTGCACTCAGATTGACAATGTTAACAAACCCTCTTGTGGTGGTGGAGGGTATAAAAATGTTGGTTAGTTTATTTAAAGCCAACAAACGGACCACATGTTGTATACTTAATGTGACCAGATGTTTAAATAAAAAGTCTTGTTTTGGGTCTTCAGAATAAGGAATTATATTTATTAATGGAAAATTTCAAAATTCAAGGGATTGAACATTTTACTGGAATTGGAAACTTGAATTAAAAATTCCATAAAACTTGAAAATGATAGGAATTGAATTCAAGGCTGGAAATATATTTGATTTCAAATGGAATTCCAGCAAATGAGTTATTGGAAATGAAAATATATATTTAATTTAATTTTTCCATAAATATACCCTACCGTAGGTGGTTGGGGTATAGTGCGTTTGTACTGATGTTAGTAACATTTTGAAAAAATGTTACTAACATCTGTTTGTCTGTCTTTCCGACTGACTGCCGTTGGTCTTCTTAAATTTTAAACATTAATTTTTTATTTATTTTACCTTGTTCATTTCAGTCTTTAATTAGAAACAGAATATTTTTTTAATTAAATTATTTTTAATTATGGTTTGGCTTAATCTCTCTCTCTCTCTTTTTTTTTTTTTTTTTTGAATTTAAATAATTTTAAATTACTAGTAGTTTTTTGAATAAAAGTAAGGTTGAGGTTATGTTGAATATAAATAAAAGTATCTTATTATACCCACCTCCACACAAATGATGTGGAGGGTGTATTAATTTTTTCATTCCGTGTATAACGCTAAGGAAGAATCATCTCAGACCCCATAATGTTTATAAACTTGCATCAAATTAAAATCTGAATATATTTAGCTATTTCTGTCTCTCCATCCGTTCTTCTGTCTGTTGGTGGCACGCTCACATCCACAATAATTGATAGAGATCAACGAAATTTGGATTAAGTATTTGCTATAATTCTGAAAAGTGTCCTATTTAAAACCAGCAAACCAAATCAGTATAGTAAAAAATATAGTCCGATATCTAAGGCAATAATAAGAAACCGACAAATTAGTTCAAAGTCTTGCCGTAATATTTGGTTATATATACTTCTTTACCATTCCAAAAATTTTCAAAATTTTTTCAGTAGGAAGAAAGTTATTGCCAAAAATATAACTTATTTTAGGACCCATTAAATCTTCCTGTGATATGTTTAAGAAAAACTTTTATATATTGAGTGTATGTGTGAATGTGTTTAAATGAAACATAACGAATTTACTTCACATGTATTTGTTTTATAGAATAAAGTTCAATATTTATCATTCAAAAGCTTCAGTTAGTTCAGGCATTTTGTAAATTATTTCGCATTCGCTGTGTAAAAAACAGAGGAATTGATTTTACTTAAGTAGTTAATGAAATCACTTTAAGAGAGTGAATCTTCCACACAGATTGAAAGGCTTCTTTATTTTAAATAAGTTTGAAATATTATTAGTTTTAGCACTTTACAATATAATAAGGATCACTGAACTAGAAGCAAGAAAACTCGCAAACTCTATGTAGTGAAAAAGTGAAACAGCGTCTTCATACAAAGCAATTATCGGTTATCGAATACATAAAGAACTTTAACAGAGAGAGTTTTCAAATTTGATACCAACGACTTCCTGAAGAAAATGTTTTACTAAATAGAACCAGGGAAAAAACAAATTTTATTTATGAAATATATACTATTTTAGCGATAATTTAAAATTTAATTCCTAATCATTTTCTCGAGCAGTTGTTTTACTGGACAAAAAAGTTATTGAATATCTGAAAAAAAAATCTCTTAATATGGTCAATTACTAGTTGTATGATTTTCTTAATACACGCGATTTACGAAATTGTTTCTGAATCCAGGATAGAATTTTTGTGCAGCAAAGCGCAACGGGAAAAAGCTGCTTTTTCATAAAAATTTTCATTTTTTTTTAATGAATTTTTCGCAAAAAAAAATTTGTTTGCAAAAAAATAATCACTAAAAATGTAACTCAGAATATTGTTGCTTTTTTCAGTTTGAGATCCATTAAGGATCACCTATTTAGGTGTGGGCTATAAGGAACAAATGAAATCAGTAGAAAACTAGTTATATTATAAATATGATAAATAAAAATATGGAAAAACTCGGAGAAAATTCTTTATTTTCAAATGATCTTTTTTTTTTACTCTTCTTTGAGGAGATTAAAAAATAAAGCTCTTTTTTCGATTAAAATTTTAATCTTTATTTTTTCGACTTTGCTCTGTCCAAAATCGGAAAAAATATTTTATTCTTCTTTTAGCGAAGAGCAAAAAGATGTTAGATATCCACAATTGCGAAATGGTTGAAAAGAAAACAAAAATATGCACACACAAGCACACAAAAAATTTCTTGTCGCAATAAAACTTACTGTTGTTGTTTTATACGAAAAAATACATTAACAAAAAATTCCTAAAAATTTATACAATAAAAGTAAACACTCAAACATCCCTTTTTCAGTTAAACAAAAACATTTTTCACTGCTACATACGACTTCAACACAAATTTTGCGAATTATTCATAATAAAAATTCTTTTGCGGAATTTTGTTCTTTTTTATTTTTATCTTTTAGATTTTTATTTTATTTTTTTTTAATTAAACTCTTGTTCAAAGTGCGATAAAAAAATAAAACTCTTTAAAGAAATTAAAATTAAACTCTGTGAAAGATCCGATAGTTTGAAGAATAAGAAAGAGTCAAAAATCGTGCCTTGAATAAATATCAACACTCACAAATTTTATTTCTGATTTATTTAATTTTTTGTTTTATTAGTGTGTTTCAGAATAAGCGTCATGTATATAAAAGTAATACTTTGACTTGAGTAATTATTTTTTCTTCTTATTAATTTTCATCAAAATAAACTTAAAATGTCAACTACATTAAATCCAGTTAAAAAAAAAATCCTTTCAATTTGAACTTTAAAATCGCTTTATTTAATATTCTTTTATAAGAGAAGATTTGAAAAGAAATTTCTCAGTTGAAATAAGAAATAAAAAATTTACACTTGCAACCCAACAATTAAAATGCAATTAAGAAAAGCATTTTGTGTCACCAACATTTTTATTCATTATTTCACTGCAATTCAACTTGATTAACATATTTTATCAGACATTTTCATCGCAATTTAAGTGTTTCATATTCAATGTCAATTTATTCCAACAGTAATCAAGATCTTTGCGAAAGAAAAAATATATAACAAATAAAATCAAACTATTTTGACATTTTCACCCTTCAGCCATTTGCAACATTTGCCACATAAACCAAAAATGGAAAAAAGGACCGACTGAAAAAAGGGAAATAGAATCATGTTTATCTTCATCTGCTCAATTTATGACTATCAATCGCCCTTTTAACATTACAAAATAATTAATAACAAGTAAGAATGCTATATTCGGCAATGCCGAATCTGCAATACCCTCCACTATAAATTAGTGTAAAATTTTTCGGACTTACACACTCACACATTCACCCACAGACGTGCACGATATATAAATAACACAGGAAGACTTAATGAGTCTTAAAATAATTATATTTTTGGCTTAACTTTTTTTCAACTGAACCGATTTTGATAATGTTTGGAATGTTAATGAAGTACATTTAACATAATATTATGGCAAAATTTCATTCCAATTGGTCGATTGTTATTGAGAATTTTACAAAAGTTCTTCGCTTGGACTGGAATGTGCTGGAGGTAACTTTAGATATCGATCTATATCTTTTAATATAATAAACAAATTTCGCTGATATTAAATAAAAAACTTCTCAGGACTACAATGAGTATTCAGACATAATATTATTGAGTTCTGTCAATTATTGTGGATTTGAACGTGCCAAGAACAGACGAATGGACGGATAGACAGATAAAAAGACGTAAAGACAGACAGACGGACATGTAGATGGGCAGACAGACAGACGAGCAGATATACAGATGAACATACCCAAATCGGCTATGATTTGATTTGAAGCAAGAAGAAATTAAACATTGTGGGGTCTGAGATGATTCCTTCTTAGCATTACACATGGAATGACAAAGTTAATATAACCTCTTCATCACCTCTAGATGTGGTGGAGGGTAAAAAAATAAGCAACAACGACAACAACACCAAAGTTGAATTAAAAATACAAATTGATATAAAAAAATCCCTGAAACAACCAAGAAACCATTAAACCAACAATCAATCAAGTCATTCATTTCTGAAAATAAAAAAACAAAACTAAAAGGATTTAATAGAAATATCGCTTGTGCTCGTTATAAAATTTTGTCCTTTTTTTTGGTTTGTTGTTGAACGGAAAGATTTATATATTTTATTTTGCTGTTGATGTTAAAATTCATCGAGATTATTGTTGTTGCTAGATGTTAGTCGTGTGTCGCTAGATGTTTGCAGCTGTTCTTAGTTTCACATTATTTCCGTGGTTGTTGGTTGTTAGTGTCTGCATTAAAAATGTGTTGGATATTTTTTTTTAAGCGAAATCACCTTTTTATCTAAAATTGCAAATATTTTGCATAAATTGCATAAAAATTTTGTTCTTTATCCTGGATTGTGTTTGTTTTATAAGTTTATGAGTAATATAAGTTTAACAACAACAATAATAACAAGTGAAAGCTAAACAACAACATCATGAACGAACTGTAATAGTAGTAGTTGTAGTCATCGTTATAAAACCAACAATGATAATAATAACACACCAACAACAACAGCAATAATAGTAATAATAACAAAACAGTAAATGGCAGCAAGTCAAGGGTATAAGAACGTTCATTCTTAATTTGGTGCCTTAAGTCAAAATAAACACATACGAGGGTAGAGTATTAAGGTTGTTATAAATATCATTTTATTAATAACGCGATTAGCGAAATACCTCTGTAATTTTGAACTAATAATATATTATAATGAAACAAATCTTGAGGTATTCTCCAATTAGTTTGGGAGAGAACAAGTTTTAAGTGTATCCTGAGGACGATGAGTGGGCTTCCACAATTGGATACTCTCGATTACTGAATTTTTTTAAAAATCGCCAAAATTCATTGATAACTTAATTGAAAATATTTCACATATAAATAGTTCCTAAAATTTCAAAAACGCTTTATAATTTTGAAATAAATATTAAAAAATGATTCTTTTTTCCATGAGGTGGTAAAATTTTCTCGATAAAATCAATGGACTATCATTTTTTCTTTGTTATTATATATACACACATACACTCACAAACGTTTTGAATTAAAATAATAAAAAAATGCTTGTTTTATTCTAATACTGCGATCACTTTCCACTGTTTTAAAGATCAACGATTTAAAATTATTCATTATAAAATAATTTACAGGAATCCAGTAAAACTTGACCTAAACCTTGGTCCCTCCAATATAATTGATTATTTCAATATGCGTGTTTCTATGGGATTTAAATACATGGCAGTTTCACATCTCTTGAACCGTTAGATATATTTTACTGAAATTGGGCGTACTTGGGCGCAAAGGTATTTTTCAAGTGATTTCAAGAAGTAAAAGTTTTTAGATTGGTTCCGAGAAAGTTATAGGTCTATCTAAGCACAGAGCTGGTAAGTAATTAAAATCTGGGTCCTCCAACTTCAAAAGATGTAACAAGGTCCTGAGGCTAGCTGGAGCTCTGTACTTGTCCAAATCAATTTGAAATTATCTTTAGCTATAAACAATTAAAATATAATAAAACAAGATGTTGTACTCGGTCTAGCGCGACCATTTTATACCCTACACCACATTGTTGGTTATATGTGGTAGCTACGAAAATTAATAAACCACCCTCGTATAAAGTGTTTTTTAATTTATGCTTAAACGTACAGTTTATTACTACGTTTCTAAAAGCCTTTTTCTGTGGACGTTACATGGAAGCTAGAAGAAAATATGGACCGACCCTCGTAAAATTTTGCACATTTATTTTGCTTATATTTGTCCTGATTTTACTAATTCTTTCATTAATACTTTATGAGATTAAAATCTTTCAAAATTATATTTGAGGGCGGGGTGTTGTATAAGACCTATGAGAAATAATGGACCAATCCTCATATAATTTGGCACATCGTTTTAGAATATTATAAAACTAATTTGTGACAAATTACTTTAAATTGATTTTTATTTAGGATGTTTATGACCTTAAATATCTATTCTGGAATAGATATTTGTATGGGGGCCAGGTGAAATAATGAACCCATCATCACCAATTTTCAATAGGCATCGTTCTTGGGGAAAAATAATGGCACATGCCAAATTTCATTGACATATTTTAAACTGTGGCCTGCGGTTTATTCAGAAGGTTACATGGACATTCATCCAGCCTGCTAACCTGCCAGACAGAAGAACATCGTCAAATCGTCTTAGAAAGTGATTCTGAGTCGAAAGGTATACTTAAAAGTGGTGATAGTAATATTTTTTCTATACGTTACAAACTTAAGCACAAACGCATTACAGCCCAACCACCCATTTTGGTGTAGGGTATAAAAAGAATCGTGACATAAACTTAAAAATGTAAAATATTTGTGTAATTTTTACATATTTTCGGAAACATAATGTTATTTAATCAACACCACTGACTCCTACAGTACAAATTCCATTAATTATAAAAAAAGTTTCAAAATATTTTAAATAACTTCACAATTACCCCACTTATTAACAGTAATAGTTTTGTAAATAAACATACAAATTTAAATGTGTATAAAGACATGGAAAACATTTATTTAAACACACACTAAGAACATATTTATACACACTCAAGCACACACCACACTTAAGCACAACATTCTCACTTATTGTAGAAATATGAATAAACATATATACACGCACACACACACATTCACATATACACTATCTTTTGGTCTTTTGTTTTAACCATCACCCACTTAATCAAACGTTTTTACATGCTGATGTCCTTTTGCTTAATTTGTTATGTGGTTGTTTCAATATGTACAAGTAAGTGGTGTGCGTTTTAAAGGAACAAGTGTATTGTTTGCTGTTTGTATACGCAACATACATATTAACACATATACAAGCAAACACTACTACAGTTCAAGTAGTTTTGATATGCTTGACTGAGCATTTTTATTTTTTTCAAAAGGTGGTCTTAATGTTAAATGCAACAAAATATGCGACGAACAGTGATTTCAGGAAACGCTTTCTCGGGAATAATTCTATATGTCTATGAACTACTGGAGAACAAAATTTTAGCTGATTTTGGGACATTTTACAACCTTTAAAGTTTGAAGACTTGTATATTTAAAGTTTACAAACTGACAAATTTTGTTGGAAGGGACCAAGTTTGAGTAAGTTTTTTTATATCTTGGAGAAAGTATTTGTATAGGAATTTGGCATCGTTGGAAAATATAATTTCTTGAAAAATAATAAATGAACGTTTTTAAATATTAGAACTAAATTTCGTTAATACTTTTTTCAAAAAACGTAAACATTTATATTTCAATGTAATTTATTGAAAACTTTTAATAAAATAATAATGAAATAAAATATACAAAAATGAAGCTGGTATCACAAAATTCGACTATAATATGAATCACATTATCTTAAATACAAGACTGTAAATAAGTTTTCAAAATTTTGCTTCCAAAATACCCTAAATTGCAAGTCGGAGAAAACTCGTTTCCAAAAATGTTCTTTTTTCGGCCATTCTGCGGTTATAAAAGGTTTAACCCATTACAGATTTAACAGGGGTCTCTGTTTCCTTAATTTTGACTTTGACAATTTTCCTTTTTTAAATTCAGTTCAACAAGTTCAAAAAAAGTGAAAAATAATGTCAAAAAACGATCATAATTTTTTTAAATCATAACACTTTTTGTATGAAAATAGTGGATGTGTTACCACCATTACATTTTCTTTTAATATCTATTTCAAAATTATATAATTTTCTTTTGGAACCATATAGATATGCGATTTCTAGTATAGGAATACTAAGTTCAGACAACCACATAAAGAACATACTTCTGACAGCTTTAGAGGGGAAGTGTTTCCGCTTATTTCGGAATAAGAATCCTTTCAGAATTGAGAATAAAAAATTATATACTCCTGAGAATAATATTAGATTAAAAATCGAAAAAATATTATTACCATTTTTTATGGAAAAAATTACGACAAATTTAAATAAAATTTTCGATTTAAATTGATATAAATTTTTATTGTTTAAAATTTTGTACAAAATCTAAATAATATTTTGGAATTTGGATGGGACTTAAATGCAGCTGATCAAGTCCATGTTTAAAAGGGGTCAACAAATTGTATCTAATGAATTTTTGATTCGGCCAGCAGGGAAATTATTTTTTTTTTGTTCGAATATCTCCAAAAACTTTAAGAGATTCATAATTTTCCAATAAAATCATAAGTGAAATTTTGCTAAATTTTTTTAGTTTCGTATCTGAGGAGACCGCTTTGGAGTGAATCTACTAAGAACATGAGCTGTCTAAATTCCGTTGAAAACATCTCAAGAATATCTGTATAAATTTCATTATTTCAAATTACAGATAAATAGTGTTTCAAACCACTGTGAGCTGGAGAGAGAGATGTAGTCAAATGAGCAGAGTAACAGTTCGGTTTCACATTCTCCGGCACATTTTTTTTTGCGTTCGTTCATTTGTTTGTTAAATAAACAAACACAAGTTTAGATCATTTAATGTTTGTTTTAATACATTCATTCCTAAACTCATTCAAACATTCATTTAAACTAATGTACCAACCCAACAAACCAAAATACTTTAAAATAAGTTTGTGACAAACTTACTAGCACAAGCGTAAGGCTTGCAAAAGTTTTATGATAATTGTTGTGAAACACTTGTTAACAAAATGCTTAGAAGTGCAATTATAAAATAAGCTTACGTGGAAATAGTTTTTGAAATATGATTGAAGTAAGTTCATTTTCGTAATACTTTAAAAAGCTTAGAAGCTCAATTGAAATAATAACTTTTTTATTTTTTATATATTTTTGAATTTTTACGATTTATCACTATTTCATTTTGTATGCTTTAAAAATTTGTCCTGATCCAATGGCGACATCTATAAAATTGGAAAATTAATATATTTTAAAATAAATGAATAAATAATGTAAGAACTATTTAATTCTTATGACTTTTGCTGTATTTAAGCTGCGCACATATTTTTCCCCTATTCCTATCCAACTTAAATTTTTCACTAACTCATTAATAAAAAATATGCTTTATTTATAGTAAGTATTATTACAAATACTGTTGCTATAGGAAACTTTTTTCAAACATTATTTTAAAATTATTTTTATTTATGATTAAAATAAACTTATAATAAGTATGCTTATGAAATGTTATCGAAAATTCTTTACGATAAATTTATTTTTAGGATAAATTTACATTTGTTTATGGCTTGATTTGTTGGGTACATGAATATGTATATGTTTATGTTTATATACTGAAGTATGTTTATATGTGAGCAA
>PYHX02000109.1:0-13852 GCA_004302925.2 Cochliomyia hominivorax | reverse complement strand
ATTAAATATTTTCAACAAAACCCAACTTGCTCCTTAAAAAAGTTGGCCAAGCATTCAAAGGTCTTTAAAGGTTTGTTCACTGGTTCAGGTAGAAAAAATGGTCAAATTGATTGATATATTCGGCTATGCAGAATCTCTAATACCCTACACCAGAAATGCCTAAAAATAAATACAATATGTTTCATACATGTACACTCACATATACAATCACGAACGCATACAATATATTAATGTATTCTTATATAACAAAGCATCCTTTATCAGTCAAAAACGAATTATATTTTTTCTATAACTACTTTTCTACTGAACCGATTTTGATAATCTTGGGAATGAGTAATGAAGTATATATTTCTTGATATTATGGAAAAATTTTATTCTCAATTCATTTAATAGTTGAGAAAGTTCCTCGCTTGATATAAGGGAACGTCTACATCTCTTAACATACTGAACCGATTTTGATAGTTTTAAACAGAAAACTTTTCAAGGTCATATTTCATTTAGCTCTGTCAATTATTGCGGATGTGAGCGAGACAACAGACGGGCATAGCCACCACTTGTGGTGGTGCAGGGTATAAAAATAGAAAGCATTTTCAAAAGAACATCAACACACATAGCAGCCCAGTTAGCTTAGTGCTCGCACAATTTTACATGAAAACTTTAAGCTAATGCCGGCTTACAAACATACAAAATTCCTGATAGGAATGTTGCTAAAAATTTTAAATCTAAAGGCAGAGCATGGAAACTGAAGTGAAAAAGTTTTGAACCCAAAATCAGTCAAAATTTCTCAAAATGCTGTTCATTTGTTACAACGAATTCATAAATACCGAAATCTACATCAAGAAATGTTTACACAAAAGGCTGCTTCCATTCATAAGATTTCTTAATTTGTTCACTTTTTTGGCCTGACTTGGCATCTTGTCGCTATGGCAAACAAGTCCTTGAGTGGTAAAAGAACAATAATGTAGTGTTTGTATCAATAAATTCCTCCAAATTGTCCTGAGCCAAGGCCAGTGGAGAGATGGTGGGCTCTTGTTAAAAAATAATTGAAGAGTACAAGAAAGGTGTCTAAAAGTGTGAGCAAAGTGGCAGAAAGGATGTTAATGGAAGGTTTCAAAGGTTAATGGAAGGTTCGAAAATTTATCACTGGTATTAAAACTATATTTTTTTTGTAAAATATTTTTTATAATTTTAATTAAAAAAAAAAAAAAAAAAAAAAAAAACTTTAAGTTTGGAGATTTCGTTTTTACTAATATATATGTGAAGAATTTTTTCGATCTCACTCCTTAGTTTAAATATCCTTATAAAATTTTCTGTGAATGTATATGTGTGATTCCTAATGTAAACGCAAGAAAAACTTTTTGGTTTATTAAAAGGTTTTCCTTAAATTTCCAATAATTTTCAATAATATTGGAATTTCGGTCCATAAAGTCCTCAATTATTGGATTTCTGGTGTTCAATTACCAAACAATTATAAAAACGTTGAGGTTCACAATACTATATTACGTATTATTTTATATAGAACTTTAGACTTAATTCAAAATTTTGATTGAAAAAGGGTCTAGATTTATCCCTATAAGATTTTTGGATAAAAAAAACTTAAACTTGAGCATTCTTTTCCGAAAATTAAAAATATTATCTTTTTCAAGAAAAATATTATTTGAGTCAAAAATAAGTGAAGACACTTTTTCGTATTTTAAACAATCTTTGGGACATTACTTTCGGAGATATATACTAAAAAACGGACCTAAGATTTTGCAAAAATTTTTAAAGTTTTTGAAAAAAATTATTTCAATTTGAACTCCTTTAACTACACCCACGGAGCTTCAATGGTGTCCAATAGATTTATTAAAATTATGGAAATGTGAAAATTGTTTCCATTACATTTAAAAATACTTCCGCGTAACAACAATTTTATAAAGGAAAATCACTAGACGTGTTCTTATTGTTATAAAGTGGTTTTTCCTCTTTTCACAAGAAATATAAGATTAAAATTTAATAAAAGTAAAATTTTCAATAACGACAAGATCTTGGAAGGTAAACGAGGACAGAGTGATAAAAATTTTAAAACTGCAAAAAGGAAGAAATAAAATAAAAAGAAAACAAGAAAAGTCACGTTGAAATTATAAGCCACCACAGGGGTACAAACATTTTACGAGAGGCAAATAAAAAAACTTAAGAGTCCTTTCTTGGGAATAAACAAAAAGTAAGAAAAAAATATTCGTTCAAGAAACTTGAATATTCATCGAAACATCGTCATCATTTGCTAGTAACCGTCATGAAAAACATGCAAGTACAACAGGTGCTTTTTGGTAGTTTTCTCTTTGTTTTTGTATTTCACGCCACTTGAGTTTTTTCATATTTTTTTTAACAGGAAAAAATGGGACAATAAACCCTGACTAACACTCATAGAATCATAAACACGCACACACAGACACACACATACACAAACATTCATATAAATAGGAAACAAGCCCGCAGCATACCGGAAGAACACATGTTTCGTAAGTTTTTTTTTTTTTGTTAAAGAAACAAGTGTTTGGAAAATTTAGTTTCGTGAATGTCACAAATCACGTTGTTTCGTTTAAGGCCAAACAAAATATACTAAAAACAGAACAGAAACCTATTTCAAGTCAACTTTTCTCACTACAATAAAAGCTTTCAATATCCTTTCATATGAGAGTGTGTGTAAGTGAGCTAAAAACAAACACGAGTATGCGCTCTCAAGTCGTTTTGAAAGCTTTCCTATACGAAGGTTACCCTAACACAATAACGACCATGGAATAAACTATAAAAGCAGAGATATTTCAATAGTAAAATATTAGTTCTCCTTAGGACTTGAACAGTTACGGTTATAACTATAACAAAACGGATTAAATATTATTGAGAAAAAATCTTAAAAACAAATATAACGGTTTTTTGAAAGACATTTGAAAAATTCATATTAGAAAAAAATAATTCTTTCATTAAAATCGAAAGTGAATTTTAACAAGAGTTAAAGACGATAAACATTTTAAAAATAAACAAAAAGTGAAAATAAAATCAAAGAAAAATATTTTTGTGAATTCTATTAAACTAAATCCCCCCGAAAAAATACTGGATTATAAACATTTAAAAATGGATACTTTATCACCGCATAAAAACTCCAAACCCAGCAGTTCCAGTAGTTCTGGCTGTTCGGCCAGTTCCTCAACCACGGATATTAAAAATTCTTATAAATCTCAACGTTTGGATAATAAACCTGCTGGTTTACGTTCTCGTTCCTTTTTGCATTGTCTAAGCAAACATTTGGGACGCCACTTCATCCATCATCATCCTCACCATCATACGGTACAACAAAATGGTCAAATGATTGTTTACAATAGCCAGGAGGAATTACGTTCTTCATCTACGGATTCCTTTTCCTTGAGTTATGAGCGCAATTCTCGTTTGGATGGTTTATTGCAACAACAGCAGGAACAAAATCATTCTAACGGAACTGGTACCTCCAGTTTTGATATTAGCAGTGAAGAGCGAACCTCAAGAGCTTCTTCCACTTCGGCCTGTTCCAGATTTTCACCCGAACAAGAGGAAATGGAAAATGCAGGACATAAGCTTTATAATGGCATAACCAAGCAGCATCACATTTATATATCCACCACTATATACAGACCCACAAGTTCTTTGGATTGTCATGATGATTTGGAAGAAGATTTCAGTGAATCAGAGGATAGTGGCAATTCGAGTAGCGATGAAAATGAAGTACAAAATCAAGAGAATATTTATAATGAAAATGTCAATAACAATAAATCCAAATCAACACCAACCTCCCAGACCAATACACCAGTTTGTAATTTAAGTACTTCCTCTTCGAAGGGATTACATTTAAGTCGTATTTCCATAACATCCTCGGTGAGAAGTATATTCCAGCATATCTCTTCAGTATCGGCCAGTTCAACACGCTCTCTATCCTGCTCGAGTACACCCTTAAAACGTGTTTGGGATGCTAAATGTAAAAAATCAAATTCTTCACCAGCCAGCACAACTTCCAATAGTAAATCTAATAAATCATCGACCAGATCTTCAAACTCTAATTCATCTGCCTCCAATACATCTGCTTCATCATCTAAAAAACCCGAAAAGAAACAACAAAGTATTTTAAGGCCCCCAATCAATTATGTTTACATGAAGGGTATGTCCGGTTTATATTCTCGAGTACCCCGGTATTCAGTATGCTGTCCCTATGGCACCCAACAGTGGGCTTAATTTTAAAAACAAAATACGTTTCAAATATTTTTAAAATTTACACTTGCAAACAAAAAAATAGCACCAATTATTTTTTTTTATAAATCTGAAAAGAAAAATTATACGAAATTGACAAGGAGTTGGTTTTAAAACGAAACAACAAGTAATGTAGTGCCTAGTTCGATTAAAAAAATTGTAAATGTAATAATTAATTTTAGTGTATGAAAATAAATTTAAAATGAGTTTAGGGATTTATACAAAAAAACTATATATATTTTTGTTTAAAACAAAATAAAAAAAAAAAAACTAAAAAGAAAACCAAGTTTTCTATAAAAAAAATTATTTAAAAAATCCTTATAAAAGAAAACTAAATGAAAGGAAAGCACAGGCACTTAAACTTAAATTTAAATTTAAACAATAAAAATCTTAAAATTGAAAAAAAAATCACAAAAAAATTAAAAATGCATTTTTTTCTAAAAAATACTTAAATTATATTTTTGTAAAAATTATTAAAAAATTAATAACAAAAAATGAAATAAAACGCATTATTTTCCTGAAATAGAAAAACAAATTTAGCTAAATTATTTATTAAAAAAATAAAAAATAATGCCTTTTATTGAAAAAATAAATTAATACATAATTATTATTTTTTTTTATTAAATTAAATTTATTATTAAATATTAAAAAAAACATATCCATCTACTTATTATATTATTATTTTGAACTCCCCTCTTTAACTATTTATTATCTAAAAAATTCTGAGTGCTATCGAATTTTATATTCTAAATTTTCCCCCTAAAAATTTTTTAACCAAAAATAAAATACTACGAATTTATTAAAAAAACCTTAAACAATTAAAAATTAACAAAAAAAAACTTAATTTATAAATAAAATTTATTAAGTAGTTTATAGCTTTAAAATATTATTCCTTAATCTCCCAAAGGATATTTATTTTTCCTACTTTAGCTTTAATAATAATTTTATAGTTTTTAAGTCAAATAAAATAATAAATTAAGAATTAAAAAATAATAATAAAAAGAAAATATTTAAAACAAAAATTAAAAAAAAATCCTGAGTTTTTATTAATTGAAATTTTTAGCATTTGGAACGTCTGGATGGGTCATGGTTTCAAAGACACATAACGGGTCGCTTCCATTGAAGGAATAGAAAAGATGAAGCGTAAAACTGATTTTCCCATTATTTCGTATAAAATAACATCCGCTTCTTAGTCAAGGACCACGAGAATCCTGCAAAAAAGTAAAGAAATGGTCAAGTTATAAAGTGTTTTGGCTTAGGAATGGTGACTATAAAGTTCGTTACCAATTCCAAATGGAATTTTATAGTCGACTAATCATCCAACTAAATAAATTTTACTTAAAATCGGAAAAAGAGTTACAAGCAAATACTTTATATATATTTTAAATCATAGGAATATAACTAAACTTTATACGGTATTACGAATCTTCAATACTTTTCACCACAAATGCATGTACGTAAATAACTTATCTTTTAAACATTTACACCCACACAAACACTTGCAAACTTATATAATATACATATAAAAGTGTTTCTTAAATACAATACAGGAACACTTAATGAGTCATAAAATTAGTTGTATTTTAGACCTAAAGTTCTTTTCTACTGAACCGATTTTGATCATTTTTGGAATAATAGGGAAGTACATATGACTTTAATTATACTAAAATCTTATTCTAATTTGTCGAACAGTTTTACAAATATTCTTTACTGAAACTTACAGGTTGCCTCAGATATCGGTTTATACATTTTGATATACTGAACTGATTTTGAACTGACAGAAAGAGGACATAGCTAAATCGACTTGGATTTTAATATGATGCAAAAATATATATGCATTATGGGGCTTGATATGGTTAATAGACCTTCTTCACCACATTTATTTATTGTTTTCAACTATTTACCATAAGATACTGATGCATATTTCTATAAACGCATTTAATTCTTTTTAACATTTTTTCTTAATCTTGTTTTTGTTTGTTTTACTCATAAAATATTATTTTTTGGTTCCATTTCATGTGGAATATTTCTATAAACGCTTTAAAAATATTTATCATAAATTAAGTATTATAAATTTATGTTTCTTATCAATAAATGTATATTTTTTAATAAAAATATCCCAATTAACTTTTTTCATGACAAAGGATATACCGAGAAATTGGTTGTAAAATCAAATCTTTCGATTTACCTCATAAATCAAGAAGCAGCCAGTAAAAACTTTAATTCAGCACAAATAGAGAACAAACTAAATCTTTTAGTGACTTCTAAATAAGTTGCTCACATTCTCTGAAGAGATGGAAGAAGCCAAAGTGTAGGCCAAATCTCAGAAAACAGCATAAAAAATCGTGAAAAACGAAAATAAATAAAAATGGGCAGAGGGATGAAAAATGGTAATTTTATCAGACTCTTATTATTGAAACGATTTCAGATCAGTTCGAAGGTGGTAGTTTTATGGTTTTCTGCTGTTGGCAAATATAAAATTTGCTTTGTCCCAACAAATATGAATAGCACAATTTATAATGGAGACCTTTGCTGCTCCAAGTAAATTCGGAAGTACAAGTCTAACGGTGTGAAATTTAAAGATTTAAATTAAGATGCCTCTAACTGTTCGAAAAATTACTGAATTATTTCCCAACAAAGCGAAATTCAGCCTGAATAGTTGTTATTGTCCTGACAAGTTTTCTGTTTAAAACCAGTAATATTGATTCAGACCAAGAAGACAGGTATCTGAGGCAACATTTATATATAAAATATTAATTTATATTTAGCTCATTACCAATCCAAAATGATCAATTTCAAGTCGGTAAGTTATATATAAATTGATGAATCATTATGTGTTTCTATTTTGTAGTTTGTATTTCAACTTCAAAGGAGATCATATTTATATATATATATATATATATATATATATATATATATATATATATATATATATATATAAATATATATATATATATATTTATATATAAATATAAATATATATATATATATATATATATATATATATATATATATATATATATATATATATATATATATATATATATATATATATATATATATATATATATATATATATATATATATATATATATATATATATATATATAAGCAGAAATTAGAAAATAAATTTATACGAGGGTCGATCATTAAGTTTTGATAGCTACCATTAATAACCAACAAAGTGGTGTAGGGTATTAAATTGTCGGACTTGACCGACTTTGGCATTTACTTGTTTTAAATTGTTTTCAATCCTATTGACAGTGATTAAACTCCAACTACAAACATATTTTAGATTACTAATAATTATTTTTGTTTTTTATTTTCAGTCTCTACAAGATTTTCCATATCACATGGAATTTTTTTGGTAAGTAACTCCAATTAAATATTCTCAAATAAACAAACACATATGTAAGCAAAAATATAAACATATTACTAAGATTAATATTCCCTTTGACCTTGTTGTAATCCCCAAGAAATGTAGATCTTTTTAATTAAAACACACACTAATATGTCCTCCCTTTACAAAATACAAAAGTGCAAATGTGTGTAAATTATAAAAGTGTTTATTTGCTATTTAACCTTAACACATTGACATATTTCGTTTTGTCTCAAATACAAACTATATTGAGTTTATGTCAAGGCCATAACTTCATCAGACAGGGAAATTATACCATATATTTTATTACGAAATAGCAAAGACATCCTTTAGGGACAATCAAAAATTATTTTGTAATAATTTAACTAATTACAAAAACAAAAATGAGTTAATTAAAAAAAAACACAAAATAATTATATATTCGTGTATGCCGAATCTTTAATACACTTCACCACAAATTCGTGTTATGTTTTGTACATACACACACAAACGTAAACAATATGTCGAAGTTTTTCCTAAATATAACATGAGTCCTAAAATTAGTTACTTTTTAAACTATAACTTTTTTCTACGGAACCGATTTTAATCATTTTTGGAATGATTATGATGTTCGCATAATTTAACCCTTTCAGACCAGAACTTTATTCATTTTTTTTCAGAATCAAACTAAAGCTGAAATTATTTACCTGTCCATCCTTCTCTTTTATTTATAAACAAACAAAAAAATCTCATAATTTTTATTAAAGAAGGGCAGATATCACAATTGACTTAGCTGGCTCAGAGAGGGATAATATTATGGCAAAATTTCATTCTAATCGAGTTATAGTTGACAATATTATAAAAGTTCGTCGCTTGAAATTAGAGGTTGTCTCAGATATCGGCCTATATCTTTTAAAATACAGCATCGATTTTGCTGATTTAGAATGAAAAACTTCTAAGGACTATAATAAATACTTATGATAAATTCTATCAAGTTTTGTGGTTGTGAGCGTGTCAACAACATACAGACGAACAGGCGGACATACGGAGAGAAAGACGGGCATAGCTAAATCGCCTCAGTTTCAGATTTGATGCAAGAATATATATGCATTATGGGGTCTGAGATGATTTCTTCCTTGCATTACACACGGAATGACAAATTTAATATTGCCTCCACACCACATGTGATGATGTAGGGTGTAAAAAAAACTCAGTAATTTAAATAGGTCAATAATTAACACCTTCAGGATTCTCTTTTGATTCTTATGAAATTTTTGTTAACCTTTTTTTTTTGCATTTTATTTTTTCTTTATGCAAATAGAAATCAGAAATTCTTAGAAAATGGAATTTCAAGTTCAATTTTATTTATTTTACCCCCTTTTTTTTGGAGGTGGTCAAAGAATTTTTTTAAAGGATTAAAATTTTCCATTTTGTTATCATCATAGCATTTGTAATGGAATCTTGTTAATTGAATGATTCTTTAAATGTTGTTCACCTTTTTTGCGGAGAAATTTTATTTTAAAATGTTTGTAAATTGGAAATAGGTGGCAAGGTGTGAGTAAGTTCTTGTAAAAGGTTAATGAGGTACAAAATTAAACTTAAATTATTTTCCTTATACTTGTAGTCAGCTAAATTCTTTTAAAAATGTTTTAATAAGGCTTCCATTTGATCTTTTGCAGAAGAACAAAGAGTTTATCACAACATTTCTTGTGGATTCATATGTGAACTTTAATTTTAAATGTTCAAGGTTGATTATAATAATTAATAATTAATATATATTTTTGCATCAAATCAAATTCTGATTCGATATTGCTATGTCCATCTTTCCATCCGTCTGTCTGCAATGAAATTTGACCTGAATATTTGCTATTGTCTTGAGAAGTTTTCTACTTAAAACCAAAAAATCCGTTTAAGTATATTAAAATATATAGACTGATATCTGAAGCAACCTTCAATTACAAATCGATATATCAAAACAAAATTTTGCAATAATATTTGGTCGTATATATATTTTATTACCATTCTAAAATTCGGTTCAGTAGAAAAAAGTTATAGCAAAAAATAAAACTGATTTTTAGACTTAATTGATCACTTCGCTTATAATTATTTAGCTCGTTGAACATTTAAGTATTTGCGACATGATACCACACTCCCATAAGCGGTCGATTGAAATCCATTTATTCAAAAGTTGTTAAATCCCCAAGAATAATGTTTAAGTACAGTGTATATTTTGTTTTATTTTGTTAGTTTATTCTTAATTTCTGCAAAAGTGTAGGTACCATCTAAAGAAGAAAATTAGGTAAATTTGAAATGCAAATCCTAAGTGTATTAAAAAGTTTTACTTAGTGTAGTGTTCATGTATTTGCTGCCATTCACTTTCACGTTTTTTATTAAACTTTTTGTTTGAAATTTTGTTAGCTACGCAATCGTTTTTCCAAATGATCCTACAAATGCTCAGTGAAATTCAAATCGGGACTTTGTGAAGGACTATTAAGCATGAAGAAAGTATTGTCCTCCAATCAGCGGCAGAATATTTAACAAAAATATTCAAATCGACCGTCCTATTAATTATTTCCTTAATAAATTCAAAATTGTCCATACCTTGTGCCGACATGCTATGATGTTTTTTAAGCCACAAAAAAAGAAAGCTCCCAATACTTAGCTTAGTGCTTGAAATATTTGGTATAAAAAGTTTGAGAAAATGCAAGTTCAAAAACATACAAAAGTTCTTGACAAGAACGCTGCTAAAAATTAAGAGGCCAAAAATAGACACGGAACTTAGACTTAAGTTTTTTTTAAATATATTCTTCCTGCATAATGAATGACAAAATGTATGTTCTGGTAGATATTTTCGCAAGCTCCTGGTCTGAAATACCGGAATTTATATCAAGGAATATTTCCTTTCATAGGATTACTTTAGGCACGACTTGACATCTTGTCGCTCTTGAGTATTTGTACCAAGAGAGATAAATTTTCCAAACTGCCCGGAGCTAAGACCAGTAGAGAAGTATTGGGCTTTTGTAAAAAGAGAATGAAATGAAATGAATTAAGTTCTAAAGTTTGATAGATTTTAAACAGAGATGGACTATCTGTTTGAACATAGTGACACAATAAAAACTTAGGTTTCCAAATAAAGTTCAATATTTCATCAGTGATTAAAGCATTAAAAATAATTTTTTTTGTTTGTAAATTATAAAAATAATTTCAATTAGATAAAAAATTAAACCTGAAAGTTTAGTTTTATGTTAAGAATTTTCCGACCTCACTCCTTATATTCTTTTGCATTAGAATATTTGTTTCATTCTTACATAATTGTACCTTCAACCGAAACTGTTGATCACTATAACAGATAAATGTCTTCATTCTTCTTCTCCTTCTAGAACATATAGGAACACATACTTCTCCTTCCATTACATTTAGCTACATTGAAAACCCGAAATCCCATTGTGCAAGACTACACAAAATATCAGACATAATTAATATGAAAGCCACACATTTTTGGTTTAGGGTTATGAAATCTATTGAAATTTTGTTAAACAATTGTATTTTATATGTTTTTACAACAACAATAGAAATAAGAACTTGAAAATAATACAGATAAACAAAAACACACGTAGACTAATAGACAGTAATACAACAACATCAATAATAATAACAACAGCAAAAAAAAAACAAAAAAAACAACAATTAATACACATTTCAAGTTCAATGTATCCTTAATTCCTCCAAAAACTTGTATAACGCATTTTAATTGTTTTCTATTCGGTGTTTTGTGTTTTTATGTTCTTTTCACGTTTACATACCATCATTTCAGGTATTTTTAACATTTATCAATTAAATTTAAGTAAAATCATGTAGAAAATTTGATTAGAGTTCAAATCCTTTTTTACGATGGGAATATTTGAGGGAAATTTTTGAAATAATCTTAATTTTACAAAAAAAAAATGGAATAAGTTTTGAAAGGTAAAAAGTGTCTTTCCATCTATTTAGCATTTAACCCATTCAGATCGAACTATATTAATTGTGATATCTGCCCCTTTTTAATAAAAATTATTAGAAAAAATATTTATAACTGTTAACTCAAATTAAGATAAATAAAAAAGAAGGATGAAGGACGCCCTACAAGTGAAAAAAGTGAATTAAGCTTAAGTCTGAAAGGGTTAATACTAGAATTTTAGTTCGTGATTAACATTTTTATCAAAACTTTTAAACAACTTTAGTAGTACCAAAATCATAAAATAAAACGGACTTTAATTAAACAAAAAACTCTAAACTTTATCAACATGTCAAAATTATAAAAAACAAGTAAGAATGTGTAGTCGGTGAAGCCCGACCTACAACACAATGTTGATAGAATATTATGGAACTTAAAACCCCAATCCGGGAGGAATATTTATATGATAGGTACCTGGGATATGTGTTCGATTATTGCCAATTTCAAAAGGTTTCGTACTTAGGCCAAAATAATATCATGTACCAAATTCCATCGAAATATCTCAAAAAATGCGGGATGTAGACTGTTCAGAACTCTTACATGGACAGCCGGCCAAACAGACAGACAAATGGACGGACTTAGAAAATGATTCTGAGTCGAGTGGTATACTTTAAGTCATTTCATTTTTTCTGGAAGTCACAAACAACAGCATAAAAGCATAATAACCACCCACGATGTAGGGTATAATAAATTTTATTATTTTTATTTGGAGTCAAAGAGCAAATATTAACCGAATCTTTTAAAATCCTCTTAATGAGTAACACATTGGAAATTTTATGTTTTGAAAGAGGAAGAATTTTAAAGTTTACTTAATAAAGTAGTGAGATCGACAAGTTCTTGACATACATATATGTTACCAAAAAATTAAATTATTAAACTTAAAGTTTTAATTTTTTTATTGAAATTATTATTACGATTTACAAAAATATATATATTTTTGTAATTTATATCAATGATGCTTTTGAACCTTTTTCGGAAACCCTTTTATCGAATATTTTGTGTGCTTTTCTTCAATTGCTCAAACAGGTAGTACATCTTCATTTAAAAATATCACACTTTTTGCTAACTTTTTTATGCTTTTGAAATCTTTTTTAACCTGAGCGCAATATCTGTCTTCAAGACTTGCTCTCTCTTGGTATAAATAACACATTATTGAATGTGAGTCCTAGACTTTTTAGCATTCTCAGACCTTTCACTGCTTTTCCAATTTTTGTGTAGAACTAATTGGTGAAATATGGTGCATACGTGAAGCTTATGAAGTTGGCCACTTTTTTCAATATTATTGGTTGCTTCCTTAAAAATGTCATCACAAAACTAAAGTTTAAGCACATAAAACCCACAATTGTGACGATACTTTAATAACATTTTTCACAAATAGATTTTGCATCGGTCCACGTAATAAATTTTAAAATTATGTACAAAAACTAGAATAAAAAATAAAAATTTTTCTAAATATAAAAAAGCTCAACTTTGACAGATCTGAGCACAAACACTATACCACATAGACTAATAATATATTGCTATTGTATATAATTTTGACTCCTTTTAAACCATGAGAAATTTTCTGAAAAAAGCAAATTAATTCTGAAGATATTCGACAATACATGATTGTTTGTTTTGGGCTAACTCTCATGTTCGTTCTGTACAATTTTAATTGGTTCCTTGAATAACTAATAATTTCAAATAATTCCAAATATTTATTGAATGTAATCTTGTAATAAGTCTTTTTTATGTCTCACAAGCTATACAAAATTTAATTCACCACCATTCACCGCATAAATGATTATGCAGAATCGTAACAACCTTATAGGATGATGAACTTTTAGGCCTTTTTTTCCTTTTCCGCAGTATATTCAGATGAAACTGAATGACGCACTTCCGATATGTATTTTGTATTTTTCTTCCCTTTATTTTGACTTAAAACAAAATACGCAATAATATTGAGAAAAAATGTTCTTCGAAAGAGTTAAGTACCAAAACAACTTTCTATACCCTACAGGAGGTGAGTTTGTACAGATGCTTGTAACGAGCAGGAAAAATAGTCCTAGGAGCCCTTTTCTTCAGAATCGCTTCATGAGTCTATTTAATAATCCTCCGATTGTCCGGCTTGTTCGCAAAGTATAAATCGCCTTTTTAAGACATCTTTATGAAATTAGGCACGTGTTGGTCCAAGACAATGCCTATTGAAATTGGTTAAGATCAATCCATTATTTTATATAGGCCCCATACAAAGTGTACTTCCG
>PYHX02000108.1:0-36574 GCA_004302925.2 Cochliomyia hominivorax | reverse complement strand
GTTTTCGTTGAATTTAGGAAGAAATGAACTTTTAAATTAACATATTTTTATTTAATTAACACAAATTTTCTTCAAATATGCTAGAACAATTAATAAAAAAGTAGTTAGTAAAAGATGTTTAATTGAATAAAATTTCGTTCAAAGTTAACAATTTGGTAAAAACGGTAGTAACGTATCATAACTAAAAATAACACAAATTTATGCAATACTGAGTTTTAAAATTAAGTTAATTTGAATAATATTTATGTTTATTTTACAATTGTTTTTTGTTAAATAATTTTGCATATTCTCTTGTCACACTGAATAAATATTTCAAAAACTATTAATTTATTACATCAATTTAACGTAATTTTTTCCTCTCTTCAACTAAACTTTGTAAATTTAACTTAAATTATGGTATTTAAATTTAATAATTTTCATCAAAATAAAATAAATTATTTTTGTCAATTTGAATAACGTATTACTCAATTCGAATATTCATATTGACAAAATTTCGTCAATATAAAAATTAACGAAAAATAAACAAAATTTTGCGTTATGCTGAATAAAGGTTTTGTTGATTGATACTAAACCTACTTTTCTTCAATTCCACACACTTTTTCGTTATATTTTTATCTTTTTTTGGTTCAGTGTACAGTATTATATCTATGAACGTTCTTCAAAAAATTATTAAAATATAAACAATTTTGCTTTCATTTTAGATTTCTCAATAATTATTCTTCACAAGAATTATAATATATATGTATTAACTAATATTTGCTTTTGTTGGATGCTAAGTATTAAATAGGACATATCAATCTATAAACTGTACAGCCTTCACTATAAAAATAGTAAAGAAAGGTTTATTAAATAAGTTATTTGGTTTGTTATTTTGGAATTGATCTAGAATAGTTCAAGCGCTAATGTGATCAGGTGCGTAGCTATTGGCAACAACTTCGGGTATGTTGAGCTTTTAAAAATTTACAACAAATAAATTTTTGAATTAAGGCAAAAGAAATTTTGTGAATAGCTAAGTTTTACTAGAGGAAGCCTTGTATAAGTTGGATTTTCAGACAAGGTATAAACTTCTTAGATATATATTTGGTATCTATGATGAAAAAAATATTAAAATTTTATGAAACTTAAATAAATATTTAAACCTCAATAAAATTGAAACTTTTTATTGAAGTAAAATTTTAATATGATTTGTATAAACTAGTCTGTATTCGGGAAATTTAATATATTAACAGTTTTCCATACGGAAGTACCTAAATCTTCATTTCTTTTAAATTAATTGTTTAAAGGTTTGACTTAATAAAAAATTTTAAGTTTTTGTTAAAATCGACCAAATATCCAAATATGGCTTGTGGGCAAATCTTAACTTCGAATTTTTTTGCTCTCATATGACCCTCAGAAAAAATCTTCTTAAATTTCATATTGATGTCTGATAGTGTAATTCACTTTAAAACATATTTAGAAAACCTAATTTTCTTTCTTGTTTGATGTGATAAATTTATTATAAAATTCTGAATATTTCTTTAGTAAAGTTATAAAAATATAAATACCTTAATAGTCATATTATTCTAAAGGCTGAACTTTAAAATATTAGATAATATAAGTTTCTCAATTATAGAAAAAATAGTTTAAGTTCTCAAATTGCAAAGATCGGGGCGATTTTTTAATTATTTATTTAATTCGAAGATCTTTATGAAGTTTTTGTCACTCATTTCAGAATCTTATTGTAATTATTATTTATATTTATTGAAATTTTTGTGTCCTTTCAAAACTTTAATCTATTCACAAAAATCATTGAATATAGCAAAAGATTTTTATAAAACTTACAAAAAACCTTAAGGTGCTAGTAAACATTTATTTTTAAATTATAAAAAAATAAATTATAAAAATATTCTTTATACTTAAACTTTTAATAATAAAAAGTTATTAAAATTAAAATCCTTTTATTATCTCTTTTACAAAACTTGTAGGAATAATACAAGTTTATTCCCCTTTTTTAAGCTTAAATGCATTTAAAAAAGTTTTTTTCATTTTTAGAAAAATGTCATCAAAATACATTTTCTATTTTAATAGATAATTATAAATTTGAATAATGAATTCTTTACATATAAAACTAAAAACTCTTTGCCTTTAGTAATATGTACATATATGTGTGTGCGCTTTACACTCATAGATATTCTGTATTTTTATTCTATTAATTTATCCCTAACATATGCTGGTTAAGAGTCCTTAAAATGTTAACGTCAAGTATGTAAATTATGCAAATTGGATATAAAATACACATATGTATGTAAAAAAGTAAATGTATGTAAATATATTAAAACAAACAAGTATATACATATATAGACACACACACACATAGACACTTTCCAACAAATGATAATTTATATCACATTTACTTACAAATATATATATATATATATATATATATATATATATATATATATATATATATATATATATATATATATATATATATATATATATATATATATATATATATATATATATATATATATATATATATATATATATATATATATATATATATTTGTAAGTAAATGTGATATATATATAAAACACAAAAAAAAGCATAGATAAAGTTCTATTGTGTATATAAGTATATATGTATGTCTATGTTGTATGTGTGATATAAGTAAAACAAAGTCAGTTTGAATAGAGATAAACATCATGATGTATGATGCTTTTATATTTTAATAAAATATTCTTTGTAATTCTATTAGAGCATAAAAGACTTGAAAAACTTATAGTGTTTGAAAATTAATTCTCAATTCAATTTATATTAATCAGATTTTTTCTCATTTTTTATTACTATTTTTGTTTTAATAGAAACAAATTTAATGTATATGTTTGTGCTAAAAGGATTTCAAATTAAATTAAATTTAATTTAAAATTTGTATGGAATAAAATAAAATCTCAATACATACAAACATATTTCTATGTAAACAAACCAAAAAAAATTAAATGTTTAAAATCTATTGTCATAGGTCAGGTCTATATAAAAAACGGATATGTGTGTCCTCACACACACATGTACTTTTACAAAATTTATGACAAAAGTATGTATATATTCCACAAGTTTATTTATCTTCGAGTTTTAGATAAATTTTATTTTATTAAAAAAGAGTTTTGCATTTTTGCGCATGCGCATTCTTTATCTAAAGAGAATTTATTTCTCTTTCAAAAAACTAGTAGTTAGCACGTGCATGGTGCCAGGACTTTCTTTAGCAACAACTAATATAACAAAATAAGTATTAAAGAAACACATGGTTAAAAAATGGAAACGGAAAATAAAAAATAATATTATGTTTTCACGTTCAATGTCGCGTAGTAAAGTTTGTGTTTGAGTTTTCTCGTCTTTTTCGTTTATTCATTTTTTAAACATGTGTTGTTTTTTATCATATAAAAATTGAGTGTTTGTATGTATGTGTTTAAGTGTTTTTGTGTATTATTTATATAGCGACATATTGTTTGCATAATTTTTGGCGCTTAAATTGTATGAATGATTTGCATATGTTTGCGGGTGATGCCAATCACATATTTATGATTGGCTGTGTATTTTCGTGTGTGTATATATAAAGTTATTTGTTTTGGTATGTGTGAAAATATATGAATAGTAAAACTTTGCTGTAAATGAAATATTAATTACAGTTGACGAAAAAATTTAATTTTGAGATTTATAAGTCGAATCGGATTTTTTAAGAATATTTAAGTTAAATTTGCTTCATTTGTTTTTATTTGTTGGAAATTATTAATATTAAGAAATCTTAATTTTAGGACAGTTGACAAGTTATTCATATATTGATATAATTAACAAATTTAAAAAAAATTGAGAGAAATGTAAAAATTTATATGAGAAAGAATCTATTTTTTTGGAAATAAATTATGATCGCCAGGCGGAATTTATTATTTGTTATTCCTTTTAACAGCATTATTATAACCTGATTCTTTTATAAATAGAGGGCCAATCGGTGGAGTTATAAGGGCTTTAGATAAAGTTTTTTTGCATCCAAAAATTTAACTTAGACCATTATTAAAGATATCAGCGTTCCAATAAAATTAAGACGGACATTGTTAAATCGACTTATATTTTGATTTGATGACAGTTTGTTGCAAACATTCAATTGCATTCCTCGTTAATCCATTAAGTATATATAAAATGTCAATCATTTTATTTTTCATCAAAAAATGAGATTTTAACTACAAATTGATTTTATCAGTAAAAATCTTGTTTTTTTCCAAATATCAAATTTTTTACCAAAAACTAAAAATCAAACATTTACTATAAATTTTTTTTGTCACCTAAAATTTATTTTTTATAAGATTTTTTTTCAAAATTTTAAAAATTTTAACAAAATTTTTACCAAACATTAAAAATTTTAAAATTCTAACAAAAATTTTAAATTTTCAACAAAAATTTAATGTTCCATTAAAAATAATATTTTTCACCAAAAAAAAAAAAAAAAAAAAAAAAAAAAATATTTTCTACTAAACTTATTTTATAAGATTTTTTTTACTAATTTTTAAAAACAAATCTTGTCATTCATCAAAAAATATACTCTACACCAATTCTATCAAAAGTTGTATTAGATTTTTTCACCAAAAAATCTAATTTAAAAAAATCTTGCTTTTTTAAAGTTAAGTGGACAAAATCAACTAATAAATTTTATATATTTAATTTTTCTATAAAACTAATTATGCTTTTTTTGTTAAAAAAATCATTTTAAAATTTAAATCTCCGAAAGCTGTAGTTATTAAATTTATTTTTTTAATTAGATTTTTATTATACTGCAAATTATATTATATTTTACAAAAAAAATATATTTATACATTTACTAATATGACGTAAAAGAAAAATCCTGTCCTTATCAATCATATTTATAATAAAATACTTTAATATTAAACATCATTTAAAAAATGAGAAATTTATGAGCTTTAATAACTTTATTATATATGAATCTTAATAAAGAATATATAATTTAAATATGATTATGACAACGACCTACATTAACAGACTTTATGCATATACACACACACACTCACAATACACAAGCACTGGCATAAAATACGCACACAATGTTTATAAACTCTTACACCCTCTCAAGGATATTAAAACCACAATCTAAAATAGTACAGACAAATAAACAGGCTGAGAGACAGACGTATGGATGGACGGACAGGCAAGCAGACATACGGATATACAGACATATAGAGAAGCCAATGACGAAAACTTTTTAAACAATAAAAACAATGAAAACAATAAAAACATGAATTTCATTCATACGCAACAACACGTTAATACAACAATAACAACAAAAGTATATAAGTGTATTTGGGTTTTTAAATAAAACACGTTGTTTATAGGTATGAACGAAAAACGATTTTTAACGGTTTAATAAAAAGTATAAGGAAAAATTAAGAGAATTTCTTGTAAAGAGAGTAATTTAGTTGATAAAGAGAGTTGAGATTGAGGGAAATGAGAATTTATCTAAAAACAGCAGTTTGAGTATTAGAAATTCACAATCTTTAAAAGGATATAAACATTTGAATAGTTATAAGCCGGTTTTTTCATGTTGTTGGCAGAGCCGCTGCTAAAAGAAGATGATTTTATTTGTTATAATAAAAGCTGGCAGATATTTTAGAATTCAGTCTTAGCCGGCATTTTGAAGCGTTTGGACGTATTTAGCGGATTATAAACTGAATGGAGGAGAAAAGAAAAGCCAAAAAATAGTTTGTGTTTTCTTGTGTGTTTAAGAAATAGCCAGATATTTTTTGGTCATAAAGGACTTGTTGTATAGTGATAGATTAAAGGCTGTTAGTGAGTGTGTATGTGTGTGTGTGAGTGTAAGCAGCAACTGATAACAGTTGGAGTATGAGTACTAAAAGCAATACTAATAATCCTTGCTATCGTTGTTGTTGTTATTTTTGTTGCTGTTATTTTGGTTTGATGTAAAAAGACTATTAGAGCCGAATTGTGGCAGTACAAGAGTAGGAGGCAAGGACGAGAGATAATAAATTCTATATGTGATAGTAAGTTTATAATACAGATGTGTAAAGAACCAGTTTCACTCACTTTACCATTGCCATTATAAATAATTGAATATGTATTAGTATATATACATATGATTGTTAGTTTGTGTGTATGTATAAGAGTAAATATGTGGACAAAGCATATGTAGGGGTTAATGTGCCTAAATGTATGCTTTAGAATTTCATTTGTTATTTGAACTTTGAACACAAAACATCTCTGAAACGTATCTAATTTTTAACGGATGAAACAAAAATAATAATAAACAAAAAAATTCTAAAGGATTTAAGAACGGTCGGTCGTTTGCTGAGTCGGTCGTTTGGTCGGTTTACTTTAGTTTCATTTGTATGCTAAAATGTTTTTTGTTTTCGATGCCGTCAAGCTAAAAAAAAAAAAGCTTTTATTTATTTAAGCCTATAAGTAGGCAATAAAAGTAGAGAAGGCTGAATAAACCTTTTTTCTTCATTATTAATGCAGAAAGTGTGAAAAACAAACCTAAATATTTCTTCACGGTCGCTAAAGTAAAGAAAACGAAAATTGAAAAAATGTCTTAAGATGGCTGCAATGATTGTGATGCTCGTCCACGTTTTAATGGCCGAAAAAAATAAAATAAATGAAATTGAAAGTTTTGTCCTTTTAAAAATAGCATAAACAAAAAAAATTACATTTCTAATGTGAAATAAAAGTAAACATTTTAAATGTCATGAAAAAGAAATAAAATGAAAACGAATGAAAAATAAAAGATATTGAAAATGTAAATGGTGTGAAAATGTTTCAAATCAATCAAATGTAAATGAAAACAAAATGAAAATAAAACACATTTTAAAGCAGTAAATAAATAAAAAGGAAATAAATTCCTTCCTTAAATACCCGCTTTAGTTGGATAGTAAAAAAGTGGGAAAAATACATGAAAAGAAATCTTCACGTAAATTAAATGTAATAAAAAAATGTTAATTTTCTTTTGAAGGAAACAGAAAATAAAAAAGTAAATAAAATAAATTTGAAATAAAAGTAAAGAAAATGAAGTGAAAAAGTTTGGCGTTACAAAATCCCATAGACTTTCGTGTGAAAATTTATTGTGCGGAAAGTGTAAGAAATAAAAATGAAAAATAATCGCATTTCGAAAAAAAGTTCACAACAAAAAAGGATTTAAATAAAAAAAGGAAATTGAATTTTCTTCTTGCACATACAATTCTATTAACTGAAAGTTTTTTGTTAGTTTTTTTACGTTTTATAACATTTTTTTTTTTTTTGAGTATGATGGTGACTGTAGTAGAAATCAAGTAAGTAAATCTACTGCGATTATCAAGCAACCATAAAATGTCCTTAGCTTAACTTTCTACTGTAAACTATATGAACCTTATGTTTGCTCTCATGTGATAACAAGAAAAAACAATAATAATTTTTTTCTATTTAAATGTTCATATAGCAACTGTTAGTTGGAAAAAATAATAGGAAGAGTTATAACTTTTGAAACAGAAGACAGTGTGTATATAATTTATTACATTAAACGTATGGTTTTGCAATATAAAATATTTTACAGTTTTTTTGTAAGGGAATACATTTTTATTAAATTTTTTGTTAGATACAATCAGAAATTCAAGATTGACTATTTTTTCAAATAATACAAAATGTGAATAAATATTCTTAAATTATCTTATTAAATATTTTACTTCATTTAATAGAATTAATGTACAAATACGTATGATTATTATTTTATTGAAATCGTATGTTACTCATACGTCTAAAGTGTAGGTTTTGAAAAAAAAATTAAAGTTATAAAAACAAATTAAATCAGAAGTTTTCCAAATTCTCATTGAAGTTTTTTTTTGTACAATTTATTTTCAATGAAAATTTTGTGTTTGTAAAAAAAAAAAAAAAAAAAAACCTTTTATTTACAATATATCCCCGAAATTAGATGTAATTATTTAAAATCCGACTTAAAATTTTTAACGAATATTTTTAGTTGAAGATAACTTACGATGGTTATATTGATACGAAAAAATAATAAAACATAGTTTCACTTATAATACTCTTTAATATAAAAATTTGTAAAATCGTTATATGACGTCATTTATCGAATATTATTTAGAAGAAATTTTACCTTTTATGAGGACCGTGAGAAAAATTCAATTTTTGAATTTTTTATATTTTGAAAAAGTCTTTTTGTACAAAAGTTTATATTTGTTATAGGTTTCTTTGTATTTTTAATTGATTTTTTTAATGCAAAAAATAGGATTGAATTATATCAAAATAATAATAATAATAATTACTTAATTTTTGTTAATAATTTATTTTGTTTACTGAACTTTTTTAACGAACATAAAACTAAAAATATATTCTTTCATTAAAAATTATAGAGAAATATTGAAAAATCTATAAAAATTGAAGTTTTTACAAAATATTAGAAATGAATTTTCTGAAAAGAGCTAAATGATTCTTACCAAAAAAAATTTAAATTAAATTCTTAAAATTTTAAAAATCTTTGAAATTAAAGTTTCAAAGCCTTTAATTTTTTTCAAAAATCCTTCAATTTCAATACTAGATAATTATACTCCTCAATGACATAGGTGATAGTTTTGTGTTTGTTGTAATTTTTGCAATATACAGTATAAGTACACCGATCGCTTTAAATTTTATAGATATTTTAATGAAATTCGCCACATTTTAAGTCAATAAAATAGCTGTTTAAATTAGTTCAATACTCCATGTAAGTTTCATTCAGATATCTTTAAAATGAATAAAGCAAAAATTAAATAATTAAATAAATTCCGTAGTGACAAGACTTTAACAGATCTGTTTTTAATTTACATACCCCTATGTATATCTCAAGAAAAGTTGTGTAACATCAGTTAAGTCTAATTACAATCTTCTAAATTATTTTAGCTTCAATTTAAATTTTTAAGATAAATATTTTTATGTTTGATATTTATCTCTCCTTCTCTCTCTCTCTCTCATTTATTGCTAAAATTTTTAGTATATTTCAATATATTTCTGAACATATGTTGCGTGAAATTTATTAAAAGAAAGCAAAAATATATTTTAAATATATTTCGATTTGCAATTTAAATATACATGTGGATAGTTTTTTTTTACATTTTACTATATACATATATAAAACATTTTTTCTCTATATGTATATGTGTTACAACTGTCTGCTGTTATATATGATAAAGTGTGACCTGTATGACAACTCTATTGGCTTTAGAATTTGTGACACTTTATACTCCTTTTTTATTTTATTGTAACTAGCTTTTTACTCCATTTCATTCTCTTACATTTTATTTTTAGTTTTAGTTTAATATTTGTGCAGACACACACATTCAAAAAATACAAACGAATATTAAGTTTTAAATGCAGTTTTCCATTTCCAGTCATGCTTTATGATTTTTTCGTTTATAATAATAGTTGAATCTGTGAATGTGTTTTTTTATATATTTTTTGTATTGTTAAAATCATCTAGAGCTA
This sequence comes from Cochliomyia hominivorax, assembly GCA_004302925.2. NCBI lineage: Eukaryota > Metazoa > Arthropoda > Insecta > Diptera > Calliphoridae > Cochliomyia > Cochliomyia hominivorax. Next base: position 27,063 of record PYHX02000108.1, on the reverse strand, counting down.
GAGACAAATTGTTTTGGCATTTAGCCAAAATATTATTATATTAGTATCACAGCCAAAAACCCAAAAAGTAGGCTTATTCATGCAATTCCTGTTGGGTTATGCTATTGCAAGTGTAAATGTGTTATATGAATGAACGTGTGTGTGAGTGTATGTATGGAGATAAAGATATTGTTGTGCATTTATTATATATAATTTTGTTTTGTATATTTTTTCTATTTCCTTTAGCTTTTTTTGCGTCCTAATCTTATATGTGAGACAATGAATGTTGGCATTTTGTTTGTGTCTATGTGGCCAACAATAACGAGGTAATCATTTAAAATGATTTGTATGAATTTTTTATGTTCGACAGTTGGAGAAAAAAATTTTAATATATATTTAAATAGTTTTAGTTTTTTGTGTGGTAAAAAAAAACTGTATTTAAATTATGGAATGTCTTTGCACAAAAATTGTATATACACATAACTTATAGATAATAAATTTATATTGAAGGAGTGAGACAAAATGTATGTACTCTACATATAAAAAATTCAATCATGTGGAAACAATAGTAATTCTAATGCATGGATCGATATATATGTGAACACAGATAAAATGCAAATTTACTATCCGTTTTTTGTATAGAATTTCTAAATTTTGATAGATTTTCTTTAAAATCAATTTTAAAACTTTAAATGATTTCAAATATTTTAAAATAAATAAAAAAATCTTAAGAAGTCAAATTCTTCAAATAGATATATGATAATAAAATTAAACTACTCAACTTATGGTTTTATTTTTTATTTAATTGAAATTATTATCGCGATTAAAAAACTTTTTCCAGTTCCGTTTAAAATTAATCACACTTTTGGACACCTTTTTTGTATTCTTCAAATCTCCTTTAACAAGAGCCCACTGGCTTTAGCTCCGCGCAGTTTGGAGGATTTGCCTGTTAGTACAAATACCACATTATTCTTTTCTTCATCTACTATGCAGCAAGAATATATTATATAGAAAACTTGACGTCAGTATCCATGCTCCATTTTTGACCGCTTAATTTTAGGCAGCATTTCTATCAGGAACTTTTTGAGGCTTTTGTGTTTTTTAACCTGCTCAAGCACCGAGCTAGATGCTTTCCGAATGATTTGGGCTTTAGAAACATCATTAATCAGTTTTTCAGTTTTGACACTGGAAAAGTTTGACACCAGACCTTTGAGTGCGTGGCCAACTTTTTGCAGCACCAAGTTGGGGTTTGTTAATAATATTTACTAATTTTAGAACCTAATTTTTTCTGGTCACTTATTTTAATCAAATTAACAAAATATTCATTTGTTTGACATTAAATTAATAACTGACATATTTTACAAAGGTAACTTGATAAAAAATCAAACAAAATTTGGATTAAAAGTGTAATGAAAAACATGTGTAAGAATTTTTTGGTCTTACTCCTCATATTTATGACATGGGTTTTAAATTAAAGCTAAGAATCGAAGAAAAATAATATATAAAATTTTATGAATTGGGAAAAATCCCTTTTCAAAATTGTATTAATTTTATAACGACATCAAATATAATAAAATAAATTTTATTCAAAATATTTCATTTAAAATTAAAACATTAAAAACAAAATTAAAACATTTTGAATGATATTTATAGGAGTAAACTAAAATATTAGACGGCTATCACCAATTTCAATTGCTTTAGTCTTTAATCAAAACAATATGTACCTAATTGTATAGAAATGTTCTTAAGAAAGTATTCAGGAGAGTGTTCGAATATAATCATATAGATAGATAAACGGACAACTTTAAATCTACTCAGAAAGTCAGAGTCGATTGGTAGATTTACGGTAATTTATTTTCAGAGAAGTTTTTAAAGAATGCATCGGAAAAGTTAGAAATTAAAACAAGTGTTAAATTTTTTCTATCCCACACTTTATTAATAACACTGTGCTTACTAGAATATGTTGATTATATTTTCCTTATTTCTTTAAAATCTTGATAATTTTTTATTTCCTTAAAATTTATTTTTAATCTTTAATAAAATTTCCTCTAAATATCCCATTTCATATAAAATAAAAGCTTAAATACTCTCTCTTGGTATAAAGTTAGCAACATTAGCAACTATTACCAATGTTTTGAAAAGGCATTAAATTTTGAATTATAAATATCATCCTAAACAAACAGAATTATAATCATGATAATGATAATTATGAAATTCGCGTCTAGATATTTTGTTACTACCATTTCTATTGTTATTGTTTTTGTAGCTGTAGTAGCTTATATAATATCCACACAACAATTGTGTGTTTTGGCTTAACTTCCGGTCTTTTGTTAAACAGACGCTGCTCTCTAGTGCCATAAACAAAAATTTTCTAAAGAAATTCGCAGACAATGTTGTATTGCAAATTATTAGGGACTCTTGTTTAGTTACGGCACCAATAACAACACAACAACATTTGACGCGTGTAAAAAAAGGAGTCTTGTTATAACATGAATAAACATAAAAAAATTTCTCAAAAAGCAGAAAAAGAAAGAACAAAACCAACAACAATGCGAAGAATATAATAATAAAATAGCCATTAAGCTTCATTGGTATTATTAAGCAGAGTTTGTATACTAAATGACATTTAATCAAAGGCATCTGGTTTAAAGAAATGTGAAATAAATTAATGTTATATTTTTCTATTGAATGAAGGTATCAAAACAAAAATAATATTCAGAAAATATTTCATTGGAATTTGCAAAGTTTACATTTGGAAAAAATATATACACAGAAAAAAAGAACATGAAGCATAATCAACGTTGAAAATAGTTGATTTAAGATTGAATATTTTTTTCATTTAGTTTAAAATATTCTAATATATGTTGAAATCTTTCGATATTAATATACAAAATTATACATGGATGAATTTTTGAAATTACTTTAAAGTACTAAAATTTCAAGTACTAAAAATTCAAGAATAGTATTTTTGTCATTGAAGCAAAATCAAAACTGAAAAAAGTTAAATTGTTTATATTTTAATTAATTGTATACTGATTTTTTTGCTGTGTGCAGTTGTTGCATTTGGATTTTTAATAAAAAATCTATTTGAACGAAATATGAAACAAAAGTATTTAAATTGTTTTCACCAAATACTTTTTGGTGTTTTTTTACACTTATGTTAATTCCGTATAATTTTGCGAATTATAATTTATAATTGTCAAATTAGATACACATACTGAAGAAAGTTTAAAAAAGGAGTTTAAAAAATAATTGTATCAAATTTCAATAAAATGGGTTCAAAATTGTGAGCCTTATAATCTAAAAACCTTTTTAAGAGAAGGAGTCATGGATGGGATCTATAGCATAATGTGGACCCATATTCGGCAAGAAAGATAGAAAAATAATTGATCCCGGATCTTGTATGGGTTCTAAAGTAAACTATAGGTAAAATAATAAAATTGGAACTTATAAGGCAGCCACAGCAAGAAATGAGCCAATATTATTTAAATTAATAACATATATTTATGAAGAAAAATAATCGTGCCGACTTTCAATGGAAATGGTCTATGTGTAAGAGCTTAAAACCATACTCCGGAAAGGGGTTGTTTTTGGGTGCAGAACATTTTAAAAATATTTTTAAAATTGCGACTCATATGACAAACTGAATTTGTAGAGTATTAAAATTTTGCATATTTTGAAAGATGACGAAGTACATATAGTTTTATATTGTAGTTTAATTTTCTTTATATCCCCTTTTTTTAGATAGGAGAGATAAATAATGTGGTGAAATTTCATTGATTTTGCATAATTGTCCTGTTTCTAATAGATACACGGACTAAATCGATTAAGATTTCGAATTGATGCAAGAACGTATATATATATATACCTATTTAGGTAATTCGTTCTTGGCATTATACACGGAAAGACAAAGTTTATATACACTTATCACCACGTGTGTTCAGATAGCTTCTATGTAAATGTTAGAGTGGATTTTAAGCTTTAAAAATTCAAAGTCACAAAGATATTTTAATTAAATATAAGACAAATTTTGGTCCATACCCACATGACAATTTTCAAAAGATAAAAATATTAAATATAAATAATAACAAAAATACTAAAAATATAATAAAAATACATTTTGCGGGAATCAGTCCATTAATTCCTATACTTTTTGTAAAACCCACATCCGAAAGACACCATAAATGATAATTATTTCATATTTCATAGAATAACATATATAAATAATGTACAAATCATAAACCCAAATTTTATGAGGATCAAATTCTATTTTGCATATTTGAATCATGGAATAGAATATTATATAGTCGGGCTTGACTAACTATTATATTGCATTTAGATTTTGATGTAGTAAAAAGATAATTTTATTGTAATGTGTGTTTACATTTTTAGGCTGCCTTGGAAATGGACCCATAACTTTATTGATTTTAAAAGTTTTAAATAATAAACTACTTATATTTCATTAAGGTTTATCAATTTATATAGATTCTTAATATATTTCTAACAGACGGACAAGTGGTTCTATATGGTGATGCAATATATGTGCAGTAACTGAAACAAGAACTGTCCTTATTATAAAAACCTAAAATGTTAAAATATTCAGTGTCTCCTATCAAATAATTCTTCATAAAATGTTGTGTAAGCTATCTTTCTAGGGAACTGGGAACTATAAGGGAGTTAATTTCTTTTCACCTTCAAATTTTGATTCTGCCTTTAATTTTATTTCATTGTGTGTTTTTGTTGTTGGGAATATTATTTTAATAATTATTATAAAGCGCCTGTTTAAATATGTTGATAGCAGAAATGAAGAAAAGCGTTAAAAATATTTGCTATTTAACTTACCGTCACCTTCATGTCCGTCATTACTTTCCCTCGTATTGTTGTCAGCCATTATTTTCACTAAAAATAAAGGAAGCATGAATGATGATGTTGCCGTTGATGCTGCATCTACTGTTGTTGCCACTGATGATATTTATGTTGTTCATGATAATGATGCTGATGTCGACGATGACGTTGATATTTGTTTGAAAAGGGGTTGCAATAGAAGAAGACGAATAATATGACGAATACAATAAAACAAAATATTTTCTTCAAAAAACTTGTTTGACTTTATGCCACCTTTTTAAGTTATTTTTTCTTTCCTTTAGAGCTTATAGAGTATATAAATGGGTTTGGGTTTGAGTTTATTTGCTTGTTTTGTGTTAAAAGGATTTCTTTTCTTAGTCCTTTTGTTATCTTTTGAATCTTTTGTTACACAACTCATATTCTTAGTTTTATTTTTGTTGTTTCATTTGTTTCGATTTTTTTAAGTAACTGCAATTTGAGATGTACAAAATACTTATATATTGTACATACATATGTATGTGCATAAGTAGGAGTATATGTATATTAATATGTTTGTATTTTGTATGAATGTATTTCGAGTGTGAGTGTTATTTAGTACCAGCATTTTGGTGTTTGTATTGTTGTTGTTGATGATGATGACGATGCCCTGGTTATTGTTTCAATTTTTACGAGTGCAAATATTGTTCGTATCGTATTGTATTGTTCCATTGAAGAGGTGCTATTTTATTTGTTTGTTTGTTTCTTTTTATTCTTTACATTTTTGAAGTGGGTGACAAAATCAGGAAACTCTTTAACAAAAATGTTCTTTAAAGGTGTTGTATAAATATTATTTCAATTTCAATCTTAGATGTACAAAATAATGACTTTATAAATTTTTAATGTTTATTTCTTTGAATGTCCTCGAATGACAGAGGTTGTCTGTAAAGAGAAAATGTTGTTGTTTCTAAGTTTAGAGAAACATTTAAATTTTCTTAGAAATTAACATAAAGAAGAATTTAAAATTTTTTTTAAGTGAAATGTATTTACTCCAATTTAGTGAAATAAGCTTAATGTCAAAAGCAATTAATATCACGGAAACCTTATTGGATTTTGGTGTTATAAGGAAATAAGTTAAATTAGTATGAAATAAATTTAAATGACAATATTAAGGATTTTGATTTTAAATTAACTAAATGTTTTTCATTTAGTTAAAAGTGAAAGTTTTTTTAGTTTGAAGTGAAATAATGTTGGACGTATTAAAAGCTTTCGATATTAATTTGTAAAACTATATTAATTATTTTTTTTTGATTAAAAGTTTTTAGACTTAAATGAAAGTCAGTTTTTCAAGGGATGGATTTAAAATTCGTTCTTCGTCTAAAAGCAATCTTTCAATTCTCTTTAAATGCTGTTCAATGATTGACTACAAGTAGCATAGGGCCCAAATAAATTTCTTCTTATTTCTATTCCAATATTTTTCTCCAAGTATGTACTGAACGTGGTTAGTCTGCTTTCTAAAGGTAACTGATCCAGCACCATTTAGTTCCTTAGATTAGTCTGTGCAATTCGGTGATTAGTTCATATGGTTGTTAATGTTTAAATAAAATTATAGGAAGAATACAGTGTTTGACCGGCTTTCAGCAAATCACTTTTAATTTCATTAAACGTCAATCGAAATATTTAAAAAATAGAAAAATTTGCAACAGAAGACAAGAAGAGGGGCTCATCATATGATCAAATTTGAATATAAGGAATTGGGGAGTATTATTCGACGAATATATTTGAAAAATTGCATTAGTATTGAAAGTTACACAACAAACTCTATTTAAAAATTAATCCAAGGTAACGTTCTATATTTGGTAGGATCAGATGAGTGTTTAGCATAATGAGCTGTTGAAATCAGATCATACAACGATAAATGACCTGTTTCGATGACAATTATTTCATTTGAAGAGATCAATCTATTATAAACGACCAGACAGATGTGCATAAGGTTTCATCATGACCGTAGTTGACCAGTTGACAAAAAACCTTGGGAAAATACAAAATACGAACAAAGTCATAGAGCCTAGATATTGTCAATACAATCTTACTGGAATAAGCTTCTCCTTGGCTTTATAAAAAACGAATTTCTTTTGGTTCGGATTACTTATACTATCGAAAAGATTGGGTAATAATATTAAATACAATTTTCAGTCGATGTTATTAGATCATTTAAATAAGAGACAAAGTGTCAAACAAAGAATTTTATATTGAAAATTTAGGATTATAATGCAGTTATAACAGTTGTCACGCTTAGTTTTTTAACAAGATCTCCAGATTTGCTAACTCAAATTAAGGATATAACTTATATAACATAATATGGTTGTCATATCATATATAATCATACTATTATTTGTGATACTTCTGGTCTATAAATAATTTGTTTCTAGATTAATTCTGTTTGTTTTAAATATAGTAGTTTGTTTTAAATATAGTGTTTTAAACAAGTCCTTAAATATCACATCTAAAACTAAAAATCTATTTTATATTGTTGACCTCGTATATTTTTGTTATAAACACATTAAAAATCTACAATTTAAATTCATAACAATTGTGGCTTTGGGGACTCAAACATTTAACAACTTTTTTTCATCTTTATTTTACATTTACATTATTATTTTTACATTCTATTGAAAAACATTTGTATTTGTGGCACGACACCAACTTGCAACACATTAAGAGAAATAAGCAAAAAACAAAAAAAAGAAAAAAAAAATGGTGTTAACGAAAAAAGGTGACGACCATTAAAACGATTCAACAACTTAACTGAAAGGAAAAATTATTGTTATTATTGTTGCAGTATGAGCTGATATTATATTGTGGCAAAACATATGAACACGTGTATTTTTCTCTCTAAAAAAAATAAACGAGAAAAAGTATACAATTTAAATGTGCATTTGCAACAGTGGTAAATTTAACCCATTCTAATGCATTCAGTACATTTTTTTAACTTGAATAAAAAGTCTGTTAACTACATAACATTGTGTGGTTGAATGGTTGGATGACTGAGTGACTGACTGAATGAATGAATAAATGTAATGGATGAATGGCATAGAACTGTAAGAGTTTAGTGAGAATAAAGAAAAGTGTTAACGAAAAAAAAAACTGCAAAGAAATGGGAAAAGAGGGATAGAAATATACAAAACAGTTGCACAGTTGAATAAAAGAACATAATAAATATGTAACCGAGCTGAAATTTATAGACTTTTAAATGTTTTATATATCATTTATTACTTTTGCTTATAATGCAGTTGCAGTTTTTATAAAATATATATCTTCGAATATATAGAAATGTTTATAAATATAGATAGATGAAGAACAAATTTAAATAGTTTTGCCCTTTATCGAGAAAACACTACTATTATGACAAAAAATACTTGAAGTAGTAGGTCCTAATGAAAATTATGTTATTCTTTCTAGTGAGTTCGAAAATTAGTGAATATTTAAATCAGTTACAAAACTTGAGTTCGATTTATTAAACTATCTAAGATATCGGTCAAGTCATATTATTGCTTTGTACGGTGATGTTCCAAGGAGAGATTAAAATAACGTATTCAGTTTAAAATTTAAAATGATTCAACAATATAAACATAATATAATTGGACAAAATCCTTTTTAGCTATTAATCTGTAACTTTTCATCGGAAAGACGGATTAGCGAAAAATTTAACGCAATGATTGTATAGCCAAAAGTTGTTTCATAATATTGTTTAAATTTTTCATTTAGTTAAACCTTTTATTGAAAATTGCTGATAAAGATTGCGGTTAATATCTTTCCCCAGTCTACAAAAACACAATTTGTAATTTTGCGTTTAAAAAACTTGCGCATTTTAGTGTTTTATGTTTTTCTCAAATTTTTAGAAAATTATAATTTAAGTACAGGCTCTCTCGAGATGGCTTAATTTTTTATCAAAATTTTGGTTTTAACAGATATTTTCTAATATTTTAAAGTCCGAATATTAAAGCAAAGGGATATACGTTGATACAAAATGTGTTTCGGCTTAAAATGAGGGCTCTATAGATCAAAATCCAATCAATTGTACTTTAGGGGTTTTTCTTTACATTTTTGTAAATTTAAATAATTTCTTTTAATAAATCAATAACTTTTTTCAACACTTTTATTATGCATCACAAAGTCCACATTTAAAAAATCTGATAAAAATTTTTAAATTCTTAACATTTTAAATAAAATGTGCATAAATGCAGATATATTTCTGGACTATCTGAAAAGTTTTGGCCAAGAAAGCATTCATTATATATGAATTTTTCATAACTAATGATTTTCTTGCAGATAGACTGAACAAAAACTGAATCGATCGAAAGAAAAAATTCGAAGCCAAAATGGAAGTCAAAATGTATACCAGTGGATACAAACGTAGCCTAACATAAATCGTCTACAATATAATTCAAGAAATGGACAGATAAGAGGCATATTTTGAGATTAAGGGAGATTCGTTTGTCGAAACGCATTTTGGAGCCAAAATTTTGGTATGGACAGTCTTTATTGCTGTAGGAAAATCTGATCTAAAATTAATAATGCGAGGAAGCTATACTTTTCTCTCTTTTATCGAGAAATGTTTTTGAAGATTGCATATGTTCTCAGACAATACTGCCATTTGCTATTCGAAGCAATCCATTATGTGGTTTGATATTCCACTATGGATTATGGGTTTCAGTCCTGTCCTTATTAAAGTTAAATTGGTGTAGACACCCAGGCTTTTAGATCTGTCTTAAGTTCAATAATAAATCAGTGATGATACATGTCAGGACATTTTATAAAATTATAAGTAATTTTCCTCAAAAATTAGTTAAAGCTGATGAAGTCCAATGTTTTTATATAATACAAAGTAAAATTTAATCAACAGTATTGATATTACAAAATTTTCTTCAAAATAAGTTGATTTAAAAATGTATGTGCGTTTGTTGCAAGGTAAACCAGTGTACGGTGAAGAGTATCAATTCTTAAATTTCGTATTTCGACGATTCTTATTAATCCTCTAAATAATATATCAAAAATATATTCAACAGTTTTGATATATCAATATTTAAGCTACATTTCATAATATTTTTTAACACACCTGTAATTGCAGCATACATATATTTTTGAGATGCATACATATATATTTATTTATTACAGCTAAATGAAATGGTTGGTTTTGCTACAAAAAAAGTTTAACCGACCAACGTTTGAATGAAACTTAAATATTTTATGTGAGTTTAGACCTCATAACGGATACAGGATGTTCTATGGAGTGCTTAAAGCAATTTACTTACACACACGTGTACCATATATCCTCACATATGTATGTGAACTAAAGTGTGTAAGTGTAAATACATCTAATGTACGATATATACATTTTTTGTTTTGTTTTGTTTTGTTTCTATAACTCTTAGTCTTCCTGTATATAGAAATGTAACTGTTCTCTTTTCGGCTCAATTTTCAAAAACAACACCAGATGCACTTAAGTCTTTAATGGAGAACGAATACTTGCATAAATATTTATATACATACAGTCATCTAACATCTATACATATGTATATACCATGAACTATAGTTATATACATCTCCAATACATTTACATTTTGCCACCAGCAAATGTTTCTAAACATACAGTTTTACACTTAGTCATTCACTCATATATATCCCAATAGCTTTAGAGGTGTTGCTTGTTCCATTATATTTTCTATTGCATCCATCAAGTTAAAGTTGTATTAAGTATAATAACAACAACAACATATTCGTATAGGGAGTTGTTGGTTAAAATGTTTTTCTACCTTTTAAATCAAATTCTTAGCTGTAAAATGTATTTATGTCAAAAGGGGATAAATTTGTGTTATTGAGGGTGTTGTAATGAGTTCTTTTGGAATCGCATATATATATATATTTTTTGTTGCTTTTGTTAAGATTGATTACCTTTTAAGTGAAGTGAATGAGTTGCGTTAATAAATGTTTTATTATTTATTAAGTATTTTATTGCAAATGGATTGATGAATTTTGATGTGAGTGATTAAAATTGACAATTAAAAGAAGAATATTTGAAGAAGCTTTTTAAGTTATGATAAATTATAAAAACGCTTAGTTTAATTGCAAATTTTAGTGATGTTAAAAGAAAACTGAGGAGAACAGAAGAGAGGTCCATAAGTGTGGTAGATATTAAACGGAGCTGGCTACCAATATTTGTTAAATTAGTTACGTACATGGACTTAGTTTCATATAAACGTATTAAGTTACGTATTTTAAAACCCGTTTTCCGGTAAGTACACTTATATGAGATCAATGGCAAAATATGTATTTTATTCGCTGAATTAGCGAATTATTTGAGAGTTTTATAAATCTAAATCCATTTTGACACCCTAATTTTGGGCCTATCAAAATTTTGCACATATTAGCCTATAAATTTTGTGATCCAATTTTTACAAATTTATGATCGCGAAGTAAATATAGCTGCATAATGTTTAAATACTTTTTCTTGAAAAATTCAGAAAATATTTTCTTTGGAACTTTAAGGTTATCTCGGATATTAGCATATAACTTGTTTGATTTTGACCGATATAGCTGGTTTTTAAACTGCTTAGGACAGTAACAAAGAACGTGGTCAAATTTCATTGAATTCGGACAATGGATGATAAATTATTTTAGCTGTAAGAATGTTTCCATCAACTGTCAGACGCCATAACTAAATTGAATGATTTTAGATTATATATTCTTGATAATTACTTCTTGCCGTTGGACATAAATTGACAAAGTTAATGTACCTTCGTTATCACTTGTGATAGTGGAGAGTTCAAAAACATTGTTCTTGGTGATGAAAAACTCATATAATTTAAAGGAAATCAATATTAGAACTTATATTAAATACTTATTTTTAAACTTTCGGGACATTATGACTCTATTTGAGTATTTTTGAATAAACAAATTATTTTAAAAAATTTTAATACATTTTTCCAATGGCCATATTTAACTTTTTTAAGTATAATTTTTTATAATATACCGTTAAAACCAATTTTCCCAGAAAATAATCTACAAAACTTTGAAACCGTTTTTTTTTTTGTTTTCATCTAAATCTGCTTATAAAACAAGTACATAATTTAAACTTGATGGCAAAATAAATTGTTTTAAATCCATTAAACTTTTCATATTATTTTTGCATTATAATGATAATAATTGTAAACTAAAAGAGAGAAAGGGAGAGAGAGAAAGAAAGTAGAACTTTTAAAAGTTGGGCTGCTAGATAAATTTCACATAAAAACATTAAAAAAGAAATGGAAAAAAATAAAAACGCATGAAACAAGTAAACAGTTGATGAGGACGATAATAAAAGTTGTTGTTAAACAGTTTCTCTCTATCTATCTCCCACATTAGTGTGCGTTAGCAGTTGTATGTTAACGTGTATGTATGCGTGAAAGTTTGTGTGTTTCCTTGTATTTATACACCGGAAGTTTAAGAGCCACATATAATGTTGCTTTAAGGCAAAACACTACGTTAGACATGTTTAAAATAAACAGAAAAAGTTAAATGAATGAAAGATTAGATTTACTAAAGCTGGTTATTTGGTTGTTGGCTGTTTGTTTGCTTTATTTCAAGTTATAAAAAACAGTTACATTTTATTAAAACTGTAGAGTTTTCTTCCTTTTGAGTAGAAGAAAAAGAAATATATTTGTTTTACTTTTAAACAGCGACAAAATAAATATAATCATGACACTCAACAATTTATACAAATGAGGCCATCATCCATATACAATATTTTATTTGCTAAGTATATACACTGGTGCATATTATTATAAATACATTTAGTTTTTTTCTTTGAATTATACTTTTCTCTCTTAACTAAAAACAATGTTGTGTTATTACATTTACTCTACTCTTATTTCGAATTACTATTAAGGCAGAACTGATTTTACACTAGAAAATTTGTAACGGTTTTGGTCTCTTTAATTTCGAATAATCGCAGAATTGGGTTTAATTGGGAAAATTATGCTCAAAGGATTTCATTGATGTGCTTACGTTTGTTTCTTCGTAGAAAATAGTTTAAAATTTTGGTTGTTCCTTTTTGGGTCGTTAAAGATTATTTTATTTGAGGATAATTTTTTTCCTATTGTAGCTGAGTCATCTCCAAATTTAAACCATTGCCGTGAGGTTTGTGAAAGTTTCCATCGAAAAAAATGGAAAACTCACATATTCTTTTAGCAACAAGGGCATTGCTGTTAAAGGATTAACTCGTTTATTGTTTTTGTAAAGGGTATCAACTAAATAAAGTACTGTGTGATTTGAAAGAAACGAGAATATTCAATAAGATTATATATTGTAATATTTAAATGTGTAAATATTTCCTCAGAACCTATATTTTCTTTATTTTTAAATTTACACAGTGCTGTATTTAATTCTTTGTTTATTGCCAGGAACTGTTAAAATGGCAACTGACATTAGTTGCCAACAGGCAACGCAAATGAAGTTCGGTTGCTAGACGTAATGTACCTAATGGGTCGATTTATAAGTAATTATAAATATTAATTTTTCATTGCACATTTTGCCCTAATTTTTGGTATTTTTTATAAAAAATGATGATGATGATGACGAGCATTTAAAAGGATATTTACCAGTGTATCTGTTTCTTTATAAATTTAGGATTATAAAAATGTCGAAATAAAAATACGAATGCTTTAATAGAGAGGGAGTGGAAATTGCAGATTGAAATAAAAAGAGGGAGATTTTACACTCAGTATTATTCTTTCTTGTTTACACACATTTATAAAGTGCCTCTTTATTTTATATTTACTTTTTTACGAAAGTAAAATGAGAAGTATCTTAGAGAATAATTAAAAAATAATAAAAAAAAATAATTTAGCGGGATGTGTTTTCTTCAATTTGGACGAGTATAGGTTGATAGCGGTTAAAGAGCCGAAGCTGTTCCTCTAAAATTGGTTGAAAGGTTCTTTAGAGAATAATTAAATAATAAGTAATTTATTTCCGATAGAAGTTCAAACCTTATTTATATATAATAAAAATTTAATAATTTATTTTTGTTGTAATAATTAGTTACTTTTCGTTATAAATCATTTATATGAAATAAATATATATTTTGCATTTGTATGTAAAATTATCGTAAATATATGGGTGTAGTATGTTGGTCTGATGATTTTGTTTGTGTTATGTTTGCAATTTGACACCCATTTACAAGAACAAAACTTGTGTTTGCTTATTTGACTTTCATGTTTTATACTCATACATATATACATACACATACACATTTATAACGTCCATTCAGCTAAGTATTCACAAGAAGATACTTTTTTTAGATTTTAAATATAAAAAATACTTAGTTTACAAAGATACATAAATACATATATTCATATCATAGCATCATATGTATGAATGTTGATATAATAGAAAAGATCCTTTATAATTGAGAACTTTAAACGTTTTGTTGACTTTGTGTCTTTTGTTGAAAATTTCGCCTTTAGCTATTATTCACACAGTTATGAAACGCTTATTCAACATCAAACGTTAAAAAAAATTATATATGTATATATTTATTTATTCTAGTATATAGACATTTCATTATTAAAGAATGTTAACAGTGGAACAATGAATTTTATTTTTAATTTTATTTAAATTTAATTTAATTACAAACTTTTTAGTTAACACAATTAAAAGAATGTAAATGAAACTTCTTGGGTAATTGTATTTGAAAAATATTAAAAGTATATTTATATTGCCACTGTAATTGTTAAGTTTATATTTGTTTAAGTGTAAAAATGTATTAGTTAGGATACAAAGTTACACGTGAACCTTTTTCTAGGTATAATATGTTATATAAATTGTTATATGTATTTTCATTTTTGTAATATGTGTATGTGTTTTTATTTTTATATAACATTGAGTATGTGTTATAATAACAACTACATAAAAGTAATTTTTAAATGTTTATGTCTGTTACCCATACTACTGTTTATAGAAAAAATAAACATTATGGCTGTACTTTTTATCTGGATTTGTAAGAATTTAAATTTAATATGGTGTGATTAGGACCGATTAAGTTTTTAAAAAAACTAAACTTATTATCTTGATAATATATTTATTGTTTCATTATGGGCGTGTCTTTAAAAAAAATTTGAGATATGAACTTAACAGTTAGCTTACTGCTCGGACTATTTGGTACAAAATGTTAAAGCTAATACGGGTATCTGACAGGAACGCTTTTAAAATTCAGAGGTTCAAACAGAGCACGAAATTAAAATCAAGTTTTCCTAAAAAAATATTTTCGCTGCATAATGAAGGGACACATTTTTCTTCATTCCCTGTTAAAGCTGTCAAGGTTTCCCAAAAAGTTCTTCATATGGCAAGCAATATGCTGTTGCGGCAAAAGAAAGCCAATCATTAGTTACATCGTGCTCTATAAATTCCGAAATATACATCGAAGAGTGTTTACATAAATTATGCTTCCATTCATAGGACTTTGTATAAATTGAGCCTGACTTGATATCTTGCCACTATGGTAAGCAAGCCCTTGAGTGGTATAAGAACAATAATGTAATATTTGCACCAAAAGAGGCAAATCCACAAAAATGCCTGGAGCTCACTCCTCATTGTTATAAAATCGTTTGATGACAAAATGCCTTCACATCGCTTCTTTTTAGAAATAATCTCTAAATTTTGAAATATTAAATAATTATCGTTTAAATGGCATATGGTTAAAAATCTTAGATACTTTGAATTCGATTTGAAGCCCAGTTGGATTATTTATGGGATCTCAAAGGTGGTAATTTTTACTTTCTTGTAAGTTTTATTTCTTACTCAGTGTTTTTTATTTTATAATGTTTTTCAAGAAAATCTTAATGGAAATGCATAGATGTCGGTCTAGACTTTTATTTTGTAAACAACCGATTTTGCTCGTTTTTAATAGCGATCTGTGTAAGAAAATAACAAACGTATTTGCAAATGTACTTTATGGGTCTTGGGAGATTCTTTAGTATTATACACGGAATGATATGGTTAAAACACCATCCTCACCACTTGTGGTTATGAACGTGAGGTTATGAAAATATAAAATTTGTATAAAAGTGTGTTGCACAATAAATATTGATAATTGGAAACTTAATTAATCCCTATTTGCACAATTTAAGTAAATCTAACACAAAGATGTCCTCAACTGTAGTTGCCATGAAAGATCGACTTCCAAAAATTAGTTTTATGTGCATTAATTAAAAAAAGTTAGTAATATTATTCCAGAAAAAAAACGCGTTTTTCGAAAATCTACTTTCAATTGAAATTTTACTAAAACTTCTATTTGTTTAATCATCAAAATAACCGCCCTAATATTATTTACAATTGCTTTTAACCAGACACCTATACGTATGTGTAATATTTGTAAAAAAGGTATATTTACGTTAAGTATGATTTTAATGAGCATATATTTGTTATTGTTGTTTATATTATTTTTTCTCTTCATTTGTTTGTATATTAACCATTTCATATATACATTTTCGTAATTTCTGCTTTTTTCTCCCCTCTTTGTCAACAATTTTTGTAATGTTGATGGCTTCATTTGTTTTCTTGTTTTATTAAAGTTTTTTTTCGATGTTGCTATTTTTTGCTCTAGACTAACTTCTCACTTTACATCAATATCTTTTTAGTTCTTGATGTTATTGTTGTTATTATTGCTGGTGCTATTTTTTTGTTTGTTTGTTTATACTTTTTGCACTTTTAGATTGTCATTAGGACTATTGTCTGTTAGTAAATGTTGGTTTTCTTATATGTTTGTATGTATGCATGTATTTTTCTTTCTATTCATTCATTTATTGTTTAGTTGTTTATTATTTTATTGAGTCTTTTTAAAAACTTAACTTTGTTGGCATGTGTTATAGAGAGCGAAAGACTGACAGACATACAAACATAAAGAGAGAAATTATATTGTTAGTGTTTGTATGAATATAATTCATAAACAGAGTTTGACATTTGATAAGTAGTTGGGAGGATTTCTATGAGTATGTATGTGTATATATTTCCTTTTATATTATTCATTGTTTTCATTTATTATACTTATTATTTTCCACTTGGCTTGTGATGATTGTGCCAATGTTGGTGGATTTGTTTTTTGCTTTGTTTTGCTATATTGCGTTTATTATTATGATTTCTTTTTTATATTTCATTTCATTTTTATCCTTCACATTAAACTTTTTTCATGATTTGTTTTGCAATTTTGCTTTTATTTTTTTTGTGTCGGAAAAGTTTTATGATTAAGAGATATTATTTTATACGTAAAATGTCATAATAAAAGAAATGTTTTTTAAATTGTTTTGTCTAGTGTTTTTGCATGAATGTGAGTGAATTGTTTTCTTTTTGAGCTTAAGAAGGAAATAACGATAATTTAGCTAGAAGTTAAGAGATGAATTGTAAAAAAACGGCAAACGTTAATTCGTTATCTTTTTATAGGGGATTTTCTTTTACAAGTAGATAATAATTGTTAGATTAATAATTTGCTTTGCATTAAAAGTGACCTCAATAAAAAAGATAATTAAAATAAAATTATATAAAATTATTAATGATATCTGAGAATTATTTCTAAATTATTCTAAATAATTAATTAAATTTACCAAATATTCTAATAAGGATTTACTTAATTATCAAACAAGGAAGAATGTTATATAAAAACTAACGAGAATCTTTAATATTTCCCACCATCAATTAGAAAATAATTGTGAATTTTAAATAGAGAACAATTACTTGGTGCAAATTCCTTTGAACTCTGTCAATTAATGTGGATGTGAGCATTCTGACAACTGACAGAACAGACATAGCTAAAGCGCCTCAGAAACTTGTCGAAATTCTAACTTTAAACTAAAAATTATGTTCCATGGTGGACTATTGCAACATATGAAAAATGTAAAAAATGACGATGTGAATATTTTGGGAAAATAATTAACTTTAAGTAAGTCAATAAGAGATTCCAATTGATTTTTGTGTGTTTAAGTATTACAAATATGTAGTCCTAATTCTTAAGTCTGGTCAAACAAATTTTACAAATGAAACTTAGTTGTCCCAGTTGATATATCTGGCCAAAAAATTTTTTATTCTCGATATTTAAGAAATAGATATTAATAATTGTACCTAGATTATGTACACATAATTCAATATTATAACAACCTTTTTAAATTTTTGTGGAATCTACGGTACTATATATGATATTCTCCTTATATTTTGCCGTTCTTAGTTCTTAATAGTCCGTTGATATTAACATTAACTACGCGTCTCAATGTGTCTAGTTGCTTTAATGATAAAGTGAATCGAAATCTACAGTTATAGTCTATTAAACGCATACAGTAAACATAATAGAATTCATAAGTTTTACTCCCAGTGTTAAGTACAGCTGCTTCTAAACCATAACATAGTTTTTTATATTTCGATCAAATTATTTTTTGTATTTTAAATTGGCTTTAACAACCCATCTTAGTGTAATTGAATTAAAAAATTGTAAGAATTCATTTGAAATGGAAAATTATTCCACTAGGGAAAACATTTTAAATCCTTCCTAATCGTAATTAAAATTTTTGGGATGTTGAAGATATTCAAATAATATATATTAACTAATTTAATATAGATCGTAGTAAACAAAGAAAAACATTTCTCTCAATGGATATTTTTTAAAATTTTGATGTTATTTCAGATATCGGCGTAAATCTTTTTACTGAACCAATTTTGATCGCTTAAATTGAAGCGAAAATGCCAAGAATATTATTTATAATATACAGAAAAAAATAAAAATCAAGCTCAATTACAAAATTGCTTATAATAATAATTAATTTTTGGTTCGATTTTGCTCCTATCACCAAAATGATAA
The DNA here is from genome assembly GCA_004302925.2 of Cochliomyia hominivorax. NCBI lineage: Eukaryota > Metazoa > Arthropoda > Insecta > Diptera > Calliphoridae > Cochliomyia > Cochliomyia hominivorax. The sequence continues at coordinate 8,384 of PYHX02000108.1, read as the reverse complement.
TATTAATTAAATTTATTATAATTTTTTGTAATTGTTTCAATTTTCATAATTATTTCAATTAAGTTTCATGATGGTTTTTATTTTAAATTGTTTTAAATACTTTTCTTTACAGTTCAATAACAGTTACTAATTACATTTTCCGAAATAGTAATAAAAATGTTAAGTGTTTTTAAAATTTTTATTGAAATATTTCATAAAAACTATTTACACTAAAAATACATACATACATACATACATACATACATACATACATACATACATGCATAAAATTATGAGAATTGAATAACGTAAACAGAGTTCTACGGTGCAACATATAAAAAGACCTTTAAAATTTACTAAAAGGATATAAATCAGATAATATCATCTCATCAATCTTTTAGTACATTTAGAAACAACATTTATATATATCCTTTAAAATTGCTTTTGATTGTATTACATAACTTGCTTCTAAACCGGTTGTATTCCAAAGTATCTTGCAATTTTGCCTTAGATTTGTATTCTCAACTTCTGACATTATCACTGTGATTCGAGTAGATTTTGTTGGACAAACGACTCCGGCCAGAGCTCATATTCAAGATAAACACTTTGGATGGGCGCATAAACATAATAAAGCCAAAGCGGCTTGACAACTCTTGATTTTGTATTGAATAATTATTCTAACAGCCTATTAAAAGATTCTGAAAAGATCCCATTAGAAGAGTTTACGAGCAAGATAGACATTTCAACGTATGTGAATAAAAGCAAATACCAGATTTTGGTTTGTAGAAATGAACAGAATGTGTCAGTAATCCCAAATGACAGGTTTTTATAAAGAGTGGCAGCCAAACGGTTGACCAAGTGGTCACTAATAATTAGAACCGCAAGGATTGTTCTTAAAAATATGGAAAGTAATCTTCATTTATCTTCAATGGAATCTCCATAAATTATTGAAACATATACTATTAAACATTTTTGTCACAAAATTTAAAGTTCACCAGCAAATATCGTCTTCATCTTCAATATATTTTTGCTGTCATTTTTTCTAATTGTCTAAATATGTTTCTAGTGTTTTTAATTTGTTTTTCAAAACTTGTCAGTTTTTTGTAAAATATAAGTCGTAACAATTCTATAATACATATAATTCATATATATTTTATATACATTTATACATTTCAAATATTTTTTTCTGTGTATATGCAGTCTTTAATGTTAGCTTCTGGATATTATATATGGAATAATGACAGTGTACCTTCTTTCACTATGGATTATCTAACAAATTAACCAAACTTATTCTGTCTTAGCTTTTATTTAGCTCATAGTTTAGTTTGAAATAATGAATCGTATTTAGTCCATGCATGATAGATGAAATTAAAAAAAGTTTACAATATGAAGACATGCCAGTTAAATCAGCATAAATGAATTTAATCTCTAATAATAGTAATTTTCTTTTAAAACCACTAATTATCTAAAATTTATCTTTCGTTTTTATTTTCAGATCAATCTCAGGTATTCTAAACTAAATTTAAAAGAAATCAGCAACAAATAAAAATTATCACAATCTACAACAAAAATTTTAATTATAAATAATTAACAAATATAAATACCACAAACAATTAAAAAGCCACAATAACTACAAAACGAAACACATGCACAGAAATGAGTGCATTAGTAACTGTTGCCAAGGCAAAAGGTAAGTTTCACATTTTAATATGAATGAATAAATAAATACACACTTAAAAATATAAATTAGTTGCAAATAATCTTAACACTTAAACTATATACAAATGTATCTATATACACCATTACATATATGTATGTGTATGTTAAAATGCATACACACTCATTCATGGTTATATTCATTAGAGGCATCATGCGATTGCAACAAAAGAGGCAACCTGAAAAAAATAAGTATCTAATTGTTGTTAAGTAACAACTTGAACTAAATTCTTTTTTGTTGTTGCGTTTTTTGTAAACTTTCCTCCCAATTACAATGCAAACTGTTAAAATACAGGGTGTTAAATGCCTGAAGGCATAAATGTGAACATTTCGTATGTTTAAATGTAGAATTTTAGTACAAATTTTCTATTCACTATTGTATTATTCCATTGTATATGTTATTGTGAGTGTACGTGTGCAAAAATGTGTAGCATTCAGAGATGTTGAAACAATTATATGGCACAGATGCTTTTTTTTTGTTCTATGAAATAAGTTTTTGTTTAAGGTTAAAACCAAAGAATTAAGAACAATGTTAATGAGAATAAAGCATTAAATGTTAGTCTTTTGTATTAGTTTAAAAACTACCCTCGTATTTTAAATGTTTCTTGCCTAAATTATGAATTAAATGAAATTATGTAATATATATGTATGTATTATGTATAGTTTTTGCTTATTAAAATCATAATATTAATTTATGAATTAAAATAGAATTTAAGGTTAGAATTGAAATTGCGAATAAGTTTAATAAGACCGACTGCGAATAAGGTTCAAATATAATGAAAGTGATAGTTACTTTGAACAAAAATTTTTAAATTTATCACGCCTGTTGATATTGTGTTTCGACTATTTCATAGCTTTTTTTTAATCGAAATAATTCGGTTTTAGCTCAATTATATACCAATATTCAGATCAAAGCTTGCAAAAATGCAGTGAAAATTGGGATTTGAACTGACTAGCTAATTAAGAAAAGCTAAACGTAATATAGAATTAAAAAAAATTATCTGAAATGCTCATAAGCATGTTAAAATATATAGGAACTTCAGAAACATTTTAAAGTATCACAGGACGGACCAATAACATTTTTTAGTTAAGGAAGGATTTTTATAAATAAAATGATAGAGTTATTTAAAATCAATTACAAACGGGATTAAGTCCTATAAAAGATATATACTTATTTAAAATTTTAAGGATTAAGATCTTGTTCTTTTAATGTAAGAGTTTTTAGTGTCACTTCTTTTAAACGAGTCCTAATCAAACGATTTTGTCTTGAAAAATATCGAATATTATTATATTGTAAAGTTGGTCAAAGATCAGTTTTCAGCTAATAAGTTCCAAGCTTTTAGTTGGCCACCGGAGACCCTAGATTTGAACTCTATATAGAAGAAATTGAACTCTGAATACGATGACGATTGAAGTTAACTGTTCATAAGTTTTGTCATTATGATTTGGTATGTCGCTAAATTATGTTTTGATTTTTGCGAGAATGACATGAAAATCATGAAAACGACTTTTTTAGCCTAATCCGTTTAGAATGTAATTTAAAGATTTAAATTTCAACTAAAGAAATCTGTATTTTCACTTTTCCTTAGTTGGTGCCCTTTTCCCTAAACAAAAGAAAGTTTTAACATTAATAATGGTTCTGATTTAAAAGAATTCTTTAGAACATAAAACCTATTTACCTAATAATATTAAAAAATTAATACGATCAACCTAAATAAATGAAAAAATTATTTAAATTTAATACACAATAAGTATAACGAATTTCTTTAATAATTTTATCTTTAAACATTTTTAATGTTTCCTTTTTCATTGGTTTTATCTTTATACTTATTATTTCCTTTGTGTCATTTTTAGCTTTTGTCGGTCTCACCTCATTATCGTTGTTGGAAATTACTTTAGTAACCACAATATTATTACTGCCACCGCCTGCGGTCAAAGCCACAAGCGGCTTACGTGTACCCACCTTTTTGCAAGAGCCACCATCACGTCTTCTCTTTAGCAATGACACTGGAACACAAGTTAGTTGTACAGCACATGGTAATCCACCACCGGTTGTGTCATGGGTACTAAGTGATGGTACAATGGCTACACAAGTGCCTGGACTAAGGTAAGTTATAATTGGAATAAGTTATGACTGTGTTTTTTTTCATATATTAATATACATATGTATATAAACATTCTTAAGTACATACTTATTTATGTGTGTGTGTGGTTTTAGAAGTATATAACAAAATATGTAAATATATATGTTATAACATAAATATGAAAATATTTTGACTAATTATTACTGTTGCTTTGCTTAGATGTTTGGAAGTAATGGAAATGGTTAGATATCATATTTGAAAAAGGCCCTTAATAAAACGTTACTTTTGAAGTTTAAAATTTTAATTGTGTTGAAAAATAATTTAACGATTTCCTTTGTAGAACTCAGTTCCCATTGAAATTTAAAAATGGGCCTTTAATTTAATTAGAGTCATTTTTGAGATATCACACAAAATGTCCATTTGGACTACACAATTATAGATGGCTTTCACTTATAAAGTCTAAGGCCTTAAATGTCGTTAATCTCCTTCTTAATTTAAACCCAAAATAATATTGTAATGTCAACAATTTTGGAAATCTTGAAAGTGTGAGTGAGTTATCCCTAACTTTTTGTTGTAGTCATTGTTGTTGCTGTTGGTAAACTATGTTGGTTTTTGTGGTTACCAATAAAATGAGGGCCAAGAACTAAAAATTTCACATGGGGTTACATGTTATAACTGTTGAGAACTTTTTGTCCCTTAACCACATAAAATACATGTGGATATAACTACATGTTTTCTGTGGTTTTCGTAGAGGTGTAAAAGGAGTATATAATTATTACAAGGTTTTAATTACAATATTCACAATGTTTTTTGATGATGAGTTGCTGTTGTTATTTTAAGTGCTCCTTAGAGACACTTGTCAATTAGCTTGTTTTATTTAGGAGGAGTATTCTTAAAGGGGAGGAAATTATTTAAAATATAATAATTTTTAAAAATTTTTTTCAAGTTTAAGTTTTTATTTCCTCTCATCATCATAAAAATATGTTGGTGCTTTATTCTAACTATTCATTGCTAAATGTCACTTTAGTCATGTTACATGTCAAATAAATGTTTTGAACACATTCTCATACTTGTGAAGAAAAACTTGCATACAAGTATAATTTTTGTTTAGGAGTTTTTTTTTAACAATTGTTTTTGTTTTTTTTTTGTTTCACATATTTGTCTTCTTTTGTGTGCAATTTTTTATTTATTCTGTTTTTGTGTGAGAGAATCACATGTTTTTTTCATATTTCATATTTAAAGAGGTATTTGTAACGAATAAAAAATTCGGTACTTTGTTTTCGAAATATAAATTTGGGGCGATAATCTATTTCCCACTGGAAAAAGTAATTCATAAATTTAAAACTATTTGAACCAAATTTTGTGAAAATAAGTCTTATGATAATCTAAAACAGTTACACTAGGATCGACCCGTTATTTCTATTCCAAATATCATCTTGAAAGTCATAAATCATAGATAAACGTATTGTAATAATATTAAGTCAAGTTAAGATATATATACTTCCATATAACCCAGCAGAAAAAAATCCTTTTAAAAAAATATATTTAATATTAATATTAATAACATATTAATTTATTTCACAAATAAGCATTAACAAGAAAAGCAAATTATACGAGGGCCGTATAATAAATGCGTAAATAAATAACCAACAATGTGGTGTAGGATACAACACAGTCGGACTTGATCGACTACGACATATTTAAAAATCATATTTTCAGTAAAAAAGTTTGTTATAAAATATTATTTTTAAGACAAAAATATATTTCAGTTAAAATTTTTATGGAGAATGATTTTTTATAAAAATTCAGATTTTAGATAAACAATTTAGTTTAAGTTAAAATAATACTATTTATTATAAACCCCGATTTTTTGTAAAAAATTTAATTTACGTTACCAGAAAAAATCTTTTTATAAAAATTATTAATAATTAAGGGTTATATTTTATACAGTTTATTCAACAATTAAAGATATTTTGATAAAATTTGGCATTTCGAATTGGTCATGATCGGTCCTATATTTCAACTAGTTTCCTCGCAAATATCTTCTCACAATGATAAATTGTTAGACTCAGAATCCTTTTCTTCAAAATGTTTTCATGAAATTTGTTACATATTATTATTTTGACTCAAGGACGAAGTCTGTTGTTCGGTCTAATATTTCAGGTGATCCAAATGAATAAGTCTCAAAAAATTACATATCGTATGTTTAAAATTTACAAACAGAAAACAATCATATAATTTCCATTTCTAAAAATCACCCCAGATTACATGAATCTGTCACGCATATGAATATTTAGAAAATATTTTAAATAAGAATATATGATTTGTGTGCAGTTCGTTCTTATGTTTACATCAAAATTCCTTCTAAAAAATCATATTTTTTTAATCGGTTCGAAATTTGACAAATTTAAATTAAACGGTGGTTAGTAGACTAAATACCTTCGTCATCATCAAAGAAACCATAAAATGTGGTTAATTTTTACATGTCTATAAGAATAATGAAATGTAAACTGGTATCGACCGGAACAAATTTAAAACGAATTAATATTGCATTGAAGCCATTAAATGCGTATGAGTTATATTTTCAGTCAATATTAATCATACGTTAGCAGCTGTGTTATATTTGAATATAAAAATTGGATTAATTTAATCACGCTTATTTCTTAAGGATGGTAAACGGGAGTGGTTTTTTAAATGCCGGGATTCGGTATTTTAAAAATCAAATCCCGGGATACCTGGATTTTTCAGAATAACTGGATTATTTGGAATTTTTCAGGTTTTCGGAATTTTCTATTCTATAATAAAATACAATAATATTAATAAAAAAATATTTGTTTATAACTAAACATTTGTATCAAAATATTTACTTAAATTTTGTGTTTTTCATATATAAACATAATTTTGAAAAAAATTCATCGAAAAATTTAACAACAGATTTCCGGAAAATTCGGGATTAATGAGCACTAAAATATTTCAGAATTACTTTTTTTCTAATCCGAAGATTTTTGGGATTACCGGATTGACTTCCCTATTATTTATAGATCAATCTAACTTCGTCTTTACTCACAAAAAATATTAAAAAAGCCATCTCTACTTTTTTTGTTTGTGATTGTTGCAACAACAACGAAACACAACATAAATAGAGTACATTGATTTTGACAGGTTTACTGTAGTCAGTCAGTTAGACATTTATTCATTCATATTTTTATAAATCTATGTACAATGTTTTACACACATACATTTACATTTATTGTATGACTTTTATTCACAAATGAAAATATGCAAATGTAACTGTGTATGTATGTATGTGTATGTCTATACCAAATGTGTACAATATGTTTAACACAAACAAATATAGAAATGCATTCAACCATTCATCAACATCTTTTTCAAGTGTATAAATTTGTGCGGATGTTTATTTGTATTTGTGTCTCTTCTATTGTGTTTGAGTCAAACGCAAAATTCTTCTATTTTTTAAAATTTTATTCACCCGTTTTCTATTTTTGTAATTTTTATGTAAAATTTCATTTGTTTATTTCAATTTATGTGAGTGTAGTTTCATATTTTCATTTCAATTTCTTTTATTTATATTTATTTGTTTGTGTGTGTGCATGTATGATTAATGAAGTATATCTTTTCATATTCACATATATAACGAAGTGTATTGTGATTTCTTTTTATGTGGGATTTTTGTGTGTGTTTTTTATGTTTTTTCTTAAGTTTAAGTTTTATTTTCTTCGTTCCTTTTTTTTTGCAAATGCAACATTGTTGAGTGGTTTTATGGTTTTTAAGATAAAAACAGGGAACTTTTGTTTGAAACACGTTTTCTGAAGTGTTTACATGTGTATGATTATATGTTAAAGTTTATTTATGTGAGGGTATATGTATATATCAATACATATGAATATGTTGATGTTGTTGTTTTTGCTTTTCAAAAGATGTTTTGTTATTGTTTCTTGAAAGAGAAAAAGTTTTTTTTAATCCTTTTTGTTTACGACAATTTTTTTGTTTTATATTTTACTTTTTAATATCTTAAGTAGTTTCTTTAAAATTCGTTATCTAATGAAAATTTTGAAATGTGTACTTAAAATTTTAAAACAATAAGTGAAGGACTTGTGGGATGAAAATTTTTTTTGAAATTTTAATGTAAAGGGAAATATGTAAAAAGTAAATTTGTTGACTTTAAACATAAAAACAAAAAAATAAGAATGCCATTTTGAATTTTGTAAAAAATAATAGTCTTAATTTAATTAAAAAACTTCTAAATATTTAGTAGCAAATTTTATGGAATTTTGGTAGTAAAAAATTTTTACTTTTTAATCATTAAGTCCCGTATTCTTTAATGCTATTAAACGCACCAAAAATCGCCAAATGAGGGGGTAATAGTCTTTTTAACAAATAGATTTTCGTTTACTCAACCTGTATTGAAGTTCCATGCAGTATTTGCCAGATGAAAACTATAAAAAATGCCCTCCAATTGGCTGAATCGCTTTAATTTTTTTCTGATGTCACCACTCATCACCACTTGTGGTGATGGAGGGTATAAAAATAATTATTCAGGAAAAAACCCTCCTTTTTGGAGAAAATATAAAATTCATTCAAAAA
>PYHX02000107.1:0-31321 GCA_004302925.2 Cochliomyia hominivorax | reverse complement strand
CAAATATACTTAATGAAAAACTTGGCAGTACTTTTTACTGTGTTAAGTACTCCAACATTAATGGTATAAGTTCTATTATTAACATCATAAAGAAATAAATCAAATTAGAACAAAAATATCCATTTGAATTGTGGTATTTTTATTTTACAAATATCGAAAATTTTTATGGGCCTATGCTTCATGCATTTTTGGTTCAATTCTTTCTCGGGTTCAATTTTATAGTAGCGCGGAGTCGTGTTTCTTGATTTAGTGTTGAACATAAATATAAATGTTCTTTCATTATTCATTCTTGGTTTAAATAATAGTATTTGAATTTCTTAATCAATTGAAACATATTATAAACATATAGTAAAAGTTAATACAGGAATCAAACTCAAAATTCTATATTAATTTACCGGAAGAGTGAGATGTGGTTGTAGGACACTCCACACTTGGTGCATGCTTGTAAGAAATTAAAAATTTATTGAAAGTAAAATCTCAAGTATTGTTTACAATAACTCTAAGACTATTTAGAATTTAATTAAATCACACAAATGCACTTAAACATATGTGTAAATATTAGGGTTAATCTAAATATAAGTCGCGCTTGCGTGAGACCAAAATATGTATTTTTATCTCTACATATATTACACAATATAACAAAAACAAAATGAAAAAGTAATAAAATTTTAAACAATAGAATTTAAGAAGATTATGAAACTATAAACGCAAATAGTAAATTTTCATGGTTTTTACAAAAACATAATAGTATAATGTCGAACTTTTTCGGTACAGACTCTTTTACAAAAAGACCATCTGAACTAATATTTAAGTTTGCTTTCTTTCATAACAATTTAATTATTTCCAAATGCACATATTTCACTTTGCGTATGTCGTGAAACAATTACTTCTGCAAGTGCCTGAACTTTTTAAGTTTCCAATTAAGTATAACCTATTTATAGGTCAAATTCTTTTTTCAGTACATTCTAATGTCTAATGCTTTCGCAAGAAGCATCGATATGTATTGTGAATTTTTAGTCTTCATTAATTTTAACATTTTTAAAAAGTCTCAAATGTATGCTTCTTCTATGTGTAAACTGTAAAAGGTGAAGCAACTTGATGTATATAATTTTTATATGGCCTCTTTTCATCAAAATAAGAGTTAACTGGATGAGTGTGATAATATTTATCATAGATTCTGTCGGATTTACATTTTCTTAATGTTTCCAGTTTGTGAAAAATTTGCAGATTACCTTTTTTCAGCAATATCATCTGCAGCTTTTATAGAATTTAAGTTGAATAAAATAACATGGAAATAGTGAAGAAAATATTAACATTTTCGTATCATAGATTTAGGTTAAAAATCTGATATTTTAAATAAATTATTTAAATTTGTAGGTATGAATTAATTTTCACTTGAAGTAAAAACTATATGAAGTGTCCAGTTAGGAGTTAAATCAAAAAATATCTTAACATACAAACATGGTAATAAAAAAATTTATTTGATTGAAATTATTACATTTAAATAAAAGTAAAAATATTTGTAGTTTTAATCACAAATATTTCCGGAAACTCTTCCATTAACGTTTTTATATTGCTTTCCGTCCCTTCGCTCGAACCAGGTAGCCCATCTTAATTTAAAAGTGTGTTACTTTTGGAGACATTTTTTGCGCTCTTCAATTCTCTTTAGGCAATATAATACCTCACTGGCCTTAGCTCCTAGCAGTTTGGAGGGTTTACCTTTTTGCTTTTGTATCACTCAAATGCTTATTTACCATAGTGACAGGGTGATAAGTCACGTCAAAAATAAGTTTAAACTTCATAAAATAAACATTCCTTGATACAAGTCGGTATTTATAGAGCTCATTGTAACAAACTATTGTCTTTTTTGTCGCAACTGCATATTGCATGACATACCAAAAACTTTGTAATTTTCGACTGATTTTTTCAACATTCCCTCGAGCATCAGCAACATAAAATGTAGATCAAGAAAAATTTGCCAGAAAATATGTTTGAAAAGCTTGACTTAAACTTCCCTGCTCCGCTTTCGCCTCTAGATTTTTAGCAGCATTTCTGTCAGTAACATTTTGAGCTCTGTATGTTTTTATACCCTCCGACACCAGTGGTAAATTTATTGGAGAAGGTTATTAAGAAGAAATCATCTCATCAGAATGTATATATTCTTGCATCAACTCCACATTATTTTAATACTAGGCAAAGGACCAAAAATTTACATAAATTGTTGTTTAGAAATCTAAAAAAACAAGTAATAACAAATAACTAATTTTATATAAATATATGTATAGTGTCGAGTATAAACTATTTTATACTACTTTATAGACTAGAGTATAAAGTACTTTATAGTCTCGAGTATAGACTAGTTTATAGTCTCGAGTATAGACTAGTTTATAGTCTCGAGTATAGACTAGTTTATAGTCTCGAGTATAGACTAGTTTATAGTCTCGAGTATAGACTAGTTTATAGTCTCGAGTATAGACTAGTTTATAGTCTCGAGTATAGACTAGTTTATAGTCTCGAGTATAGACTAGTTTATAGTCTCGAGTATAGACTAGTTTATAGTCTCGAGTATAGACTAGTTTATAGTCTCGAGTATAGACTAGTTTATAGTCTCGAGTATAGACTAGTTTATAGTCTCGAGTATAGACTAGTTTATAGTCTCGAGTATAGACAAGTTTATAGTCTCGAGTATAGACTAGTTTATAGTCTCGAGTATAGACTAGTTTATAGTCTCGAGTATAGACTAGTTTATAGTCTCGAGTATAGACTAGTTTATAGTCTCGAGTATAGACTAGTTTATAGTCTCGAGTATAGACTAGTTTATAGTCTCGAGTATAGACTAGTTTATAGTCTCGAGTATAGACTAGTTTATAGTCTCGAGTATAGACTAGTTTATAGTCTTGAGTATAGATTAGTTTATAGGCACAACTATTATCTAAGTTATAGTCTACATTATAGAGTTTAGAAAGCAGTATAGTCGACAGTATATTTTAGGGCATAGATCACACTTTCTTTGAAATTATTTTTTCGTTTTATATCAGTCTTCAGGTATTGCCTAGGACTATAGTTTCTATTAAATTATTTAGTAAACTAAATGAGAATAAACTTTTCCGCTTAACTTTTTTTCTACTGAACCGATTTTGATGATTTTTGGAATAGTAATGAGGTATATATTTTTGATATTATGACAAAATTCTATTCTAATTTGTCGATTTATAATTGATAAATTTACGAAAGTTCTTTGCTTTAACTTAGAGGTTGCCTCAGATATCGGTCTATATCTCTTAACATACTGAACCGATTTCGATGGTTTTAAATAGGAAACTTCTCAGGCCAAATTAATTTGAGATCAGTCAATTATTGCGGATGTGAGCGTGCTAACAACAGACAGACAAAGCTAAAAAAGTTGTTAAATTGGAATAGAATTCCACCACATTATTAAGTTATGTGAACTTCATTACTATTTCAAAAGTTATCAAAATCGGTTCAGTAGAAATAAGTTGTAGCCAAAAAGATGGTTAATTTTATGACTTATTAAGTGTTTCAGTGTTATTTATAGGAAAGGTGCTTATATAATGTATATGTGTGTGCATATGTATATCAACGGAATCTAACGTTTTATCTTCGAATGAATTTGTGATGGAGGGAATTTAAGTTTCGGCTTAGCCGACTATGGCATTTTTTTGTTTATTTTCATTAATTAATAATATTATTTAACAAGTAAACGAAAATCATAAAAGTACAAAAAGGACTTACCCTGGCTAATCTCCGCATGCAATTGGTAGCATAAATTTCACCAAAAATCCCTAAAAACATAAAATATGCAATATTGTACTTGAACCCATAGTACTTATATCCATGGAACCACAAATTAATTCGGAATTTCATACAATAACCCCTAAAACAAAATAAAAGATAAAAATGTTTTACTCAATTGGATCACTTCTACTCACATTAACCTTTAACACATAAATCATATTTTCGGTAGAATATCTACTTTTAGTGATTAAATTCACTTTTACCGGACACTTTTTATTGGGTTTTCAAGTAAACTGTATATTTTTGTTTTCTAGTCTCAAGTTTTCTTGGTTTAAATATGGCAGTTGGTGGCATATTAATTTGCATATTGGTACTGCAAGAAACAAGCTGCAAATTGCATTGTCTGTTTTTTTGTGAGAAATTAATTTTTAATTTAGTGAATTTGAATTAAATGAAATATTGAATAGCTGCTATAAGAATTTCACTATTTTTGGGTGTTACCAAATTCGATTTATTTATTATAATTACAGTCTCACCTCTAGCCTCCTCAGTCTGGTTTAAATAAAATCATTTCATCACAATCTGTATTATTGGGTTTGGCCTGATGACACATTATAGACATTTCTCCATCACATGAATGACGTTGTACTATATTGCCATACTTTAAATCATGAGCAACTTTATCACATTTCTCCATCACATAAATGACGTCATACTATATCGCTATACTTTAAATCATGAGCAACTTTATCACGTTTACCATAGTCGTCCATGGAACAATTCACTCATTTTTTGTCCTACAAAGTTTTTGAGTGAATTTAGTAAGAACAATTTTTTTACACTTTGTTCTACAAAAAACTATAAGACCATATAAAATGTGTATTTATATTTTTAAGTTGCATATATTTTGGTCCAGGAAAAATTCCCTTAATTTTTTTATCCTTTAAAGTTTTTGCGTGAATTAAGTAAGAACAAATTTTCATTTGGAAACTTTGTTCCACAAAAAACTATACGGGCATATAAAATGTATATCACATTGAAGCTATGTAAACATATTATGCAACTTTAAGTTGCACATAACAATGAACTCAATTTTACTTTTTGTCTTTCAAAGTTTTTGAGTGAATTCAGTAAAAAAAAATTTGTTTTGAAAACTTTGTTCTACCAAAAACTACAGGGGCATATGAAATGTGTATCAAGTTGATGCTAAGATAGTACACTTTAACTTGCACACAGTCCGGTCCACGAACAATTGCAGGTTTATTTATTTGAGTACTGTGTTACCTTCTCATAGTGTTGCAATATTATGTTCGCCATATTTTAAAATGGCGTTGACGTACTATTTTCGAAAAATAGTAGGATAGGAATGTTGCCATATTATTTAATTAATGTCTTAAGAATGAGTTGCCAAATTATATATGTAATATTTCTAAACTTCGCATCACTGCAAAAGGAACCATTCTTGAGAAACATTCAGTTTTTAAACTTGGTAAAATTATTCCCAGCTGCAAATATACTTAATGAAAAACTTGGCAGTACTTTTTACTGTGTTAAGTACTCCAACATTAATGGTATAAGTTCTATTATTAACATCATAAAGAAATAAATCAAATTAGAACAAAAAATATCCATTTGAATTGTGGTATTTTTATTTTTACAAATATCGAAAATTTTTTATGGGCCTATGCTTCATGCATTTTTTGGGTTCAATTCTTTCTCGGGTTCAATTTTTATAGTAGCGCGGAGTCGTGTTTCTTGATTTAGTGTTGAACATAAATATAAATGTTCTTTCATTATTCATTCTTGGTTTAAATAATAGTATTTGAATTTCTTAATCAATTGAAACATATTATAAACATATAGTAAAAGTTAATACAGGAATCAAACTCAAAATTCTATATTAATTTTACCGGAAGAGTGAGATGTGGTTGTAGGACACTCCACACTTGGTGCATGCTTGTAAGAAATTAAAAATTTATTGAAAGTAAAATCTCAAGTATTGTTCACAATAACTCTAAGACTATTTAGAATTTAATTAAATCACACAAATGCACTTAAACATATGTGTAAAATATTAGGGTTAATCTAAATATAAGTCGCGCTTGCGTGAGACCAAAATATGTATTTTTTATCTCTACATATATTACACAATATAAACAAAAACAAAATGAAAAAGTAATAAAATTTTAAACAATAGAATTTAAGAAGATTATGAAACTATAAACGCAAATAGTAAATTTTCATGGTTTTTACAAAAACATAATAGTATAATGTCGAACTTTTTTCGGTACAGACTCTTTTACAAAAAGACCATCTGAATTAATATTTAAGTTTGCTTTCTTTCATAAACAATTTAATTATTTCCAAATGCACATATTTCACTTTGCGTATGTCGTGAAACAATTACTTCTGCAAGTGCCTGAACTTTTTTAAGTTTCCAATTAAGTATAACCTATTTATAGGTCAAATTCTTTTTTCAGTACATTCTAATGTCTAATGCTTTCGCAAGAAGCATCGATATGTATTGTGAATTTTTAGTCTTCATTAATTTTAACATTTTTAAAAAGTCTCAAATGTATGCTTCTTCTATGTGTAAACTGTAAAAGGTGAAGCAACTTGATGTATATAATTTTTATATGGCCTCTTTTCATCAAAATAAGAGTTAACTGGATGAGTGTGATAATATTTATCATAGATTCTGTCGGATTTACATTTTCTTAATGTTTCCAGTTTGTGAAAAATTTGCAGATTACCTTTTATTCAGCAATATCATCTGCAGCTTTTATAGAATTTAAGTTGAATAAAATAACATGGAAATAGTGAAGAAAATATTAACATTTTCGTATCATAGATTTAGGTTAAAAATCTGATATTTTAAATAAATTATTTAAATTTGTAGGTATGAATTAATTTTCACTTGAAGTAAAAACTATATGAAGTGTCCAGTTAGGAGTTAAATCAAAAAATATCTTAACATACAAACATGGTAATAAAAAAATTTATTTGATTGAAATTATTACATTTAAATAAAAGTAAAAATATTTGTAGTTTTAATCACAAATATTTCCGGAAACTCTTCCATTAACGTTTTTATATTGCTTTCTGTCCCTTCGCTCGAACCAGGTAGCCCATCTTAATTTAAAAGTGTGTTACTTTTGGAGACATTTTTTGCGCTCTTCAATTCTCTTTAGGCAATATAATACCTCACTGGCCTTAGCTCCTAGCAGTTTGGAGGGTTTACCTTTTTGCTTTTGTATCACTCAAATGCTTATTTACCATAGTGACAGGGTGATAAGTCACGTCAAAAATAAGTTTAAACTTCATAAAATAAACATTCCTTGATACAAGTCGGTATTTATAGAGCTCATTGTAACAAACTATTGTCTTTTTTGTCGCAACTGCATATTGCATGACATACCAAAAACTTTGTAATTTTCGACTGATTTTTTCAACATTCCCTCGAGCATCAGCAACATAAAATGTAGATCAAGAAAAATTTGCCAGAAAATATGTTTGAAAAGCTTGACTTAAACTTCCCTGCTCTGCTTTCGCCTCTAGATTTTTAGCAGCATTTCTGTCAGTAACATTTTGAGCTCTGTATGTTTTTATACCCTCCGACGCCAGTGGTAAATTTATTGGAGAAGGTTATTAAGAAGAAATCATCTCATCAGAATGTATATATTCTTGCATCAACTCCACATTATTTTAATACTAGGCAAAGGACCAAAAATTTACATAAATTGTTGTTTAGAAATCTAAAAAAAACAAGTAATAACAAATAACTAATTTTATATAAATATATGTATAGTGTCGAGTATAAACTATTTTATACTACTTTATAGACTAGAGTATAAAGTACTTTATAGTCTCGAGTATAGACTAGTTTATAGTCTCGAGTATAGACTAGTTTATAGTCTCGAGTATAGACTAGTTTATAGTCTCGAGTATAGACTAGTTTATAGTCTCGAGTATAGACTAGTTTATAGTCTCGAGTATAGACTAGTTTATAGTCTCGAGTATAGACTAGTTTATAGTCTCGGTAAGACTAGTTTATAGTCTCGAGTATAGACTAGTTTATAGTCTCGAGTATAGGCTAGTTTATAGTCTCGAGTATAGACTAGTTTATAGTCTCGAGTATAGACTAGTTTATAGTCTCGAGTATAGACTAGTTTATAGTCTCGAGTATAGACTAGTTTATAGTCTTGAGTATAGTTTATAGGCACAACTATTATCTAAGTTATAGTCTACATTATAGAGTTTAGAAAGCAGTATAGTCGACAGTATATTTTAGGGCATAGATCACACTTTCTTTGAAATTATTTTTCGTTTTATATCAGTCTTCAGGTATTGCCTAGGACTATAGTTTCTATTAAATTTTTTTCTACTGAACCGATTTTGATGATTTTTGGAATAGTATGAGGTATATATTTTTGATATTATGACAAAATTCTATTCTAATTTGTCGATTTATATTTGATAAATTTACGAAAGTTCTTTGCTTTAACTTAGAGGTTGCCTCAGATATCGGTCTATATCTCTTAACATACTGAACCGATTTCGCTGGTTTTAAATAGGAAACTTCTCAGGCCAAATTAATTTGAGATCAGTCAATTATTGCGGATGTGAGCGTGCTAACAACAGACAGACAAAGCTAAAAAAGTTGTTAAATTGGAATAGAATTCCACCACATTATTAAGTTATGTGAACTTCATTACTATTTCAAAAGTTATCAAAATCGGTTCAGTAGAAATAAGTTGTAGCCAAAAAGATGGTTAATTTTATGACTTATTAAGTGTTTCAGTGTTATTTATAGGAAAGGTGCTTATATAATGTATATGTGTGTGCATATGTACACAACGGAATCTAACGTTTTATCTTCGAATGAATTTGTGATGGAGGGAATTTAAGTTTCGGCTTAGCCGACTATGGCATTTTTTTGTTTATTTTCATTAATTAATAATATTATTTAATAAGTAAACGAAAATCATAAAAATACAAAAAGGACTTACCCTGGCTAATCTCCGCATGCAATTGGTAGCATAAATTTCACCAAAAATCCCTAAAAACATAAAATATGCAATATTGTACTTGAACCCATAGTACTTATATCCATGGAACCACAAATTAATTCGGAATTTCATACAATAACCCCTAAAACAAAATAAAAGATAAAAATGTTTTACTCAATTGAATCACTTCTACTCACATTAACCTTTAACACATAAATCATATTTTCGGTAGAATATCTACTTTTAGTGATTAAATTCACTTTTACCGGACACTTTTTATTGGGTTTTCAAGTAAACTGTATATTTTTGTTTTCTAGTCTCAAGTTTTCTTGGTTTAAATATGGCAGTTGGTGGCATATTGGTACTGCAAGAAACAAGCTGCAAATTGCATTGTCTGTTTTTTTTTTGTGAGAAGTTAATTTTTTTTGTGCTCATAAACAATTTAGTGAATTTGAATTAAATGAAATATTGAATAGCTGCTATAAGAATTTCACTATTTTTGGGAGTTACCAAATTCGATTTATTTATTATAATTACAGTCTCACCTCTAGCCTCCTCAGTCTGGTTTAAATAAAATCATTTCATCACAATCTGTATTATTGGGTTTGGCCTGATGACACATTATAGACATTTCTCCATCACATGAATGACGTTGTACTATATTGCCATACTTTAAATCATGAGCAACTTTATCACATTTCTCCATCACATAAATGACGTCGTACTATATCGCTATACTTTAAATCATGAGCAACTTTATCACGTTTACCATAGTCGTCCATAATCTACTTTAAGTTGCACATTTACCGGTCCAGGAACAATTCACTCATTTTTTGTCCTACAAAGTTTTTGAGTGAATTTAGTAAGAACAATTTTTTACACTTTGTTCTACAAAAAACTATAAGACCATATAAAATGTGTATTTATATTTTAAGTTGCATATATTTGGGGCATATGAAATGTGTATCAAGTTGATGCTAAGATAGTACACTTTAACTTGCACACAGTCCGGTCCACGAACAATTGCAGGTTTATTTATTTGAGTACTGTGTTACCTTCTCATAGAGTTGCAATATTATATTCGCCATATTTTAAAATGGCGTTGACGTACTATTTTCGAAAAATAGTAGGATAGGAATGTTGCCATATTATTTAATTAATGTCTTAAGAATGAGTTGCCAAATTATATATGTAATATATCTAAACTTCGCATCACTGCAAAAGGAACCATTCTTGAGAAACATTCAGTTTTTAAACTTGGTAAAATTATTCCCAGCTGCAAATATACTTAATGAAAAACTTGGCAGTACTTTTTACTGTGTTAAGTACTCCAACATTAATGGTATAAGTTCTATTATTAACATCATAAAGAAATAAATCAAATTAGAACAAAAAATATCCATTTGAATTGTGGTATTTTTATTTTTACAAATATCGAAAATTTTTTATGGGCCTATGCTTCATGCATTTTTTGGGTTCAATTCTTTCTCGGGTTCAATTTTTATAGTAGCGCGGATTCGTGTTTCTTGATTTGGTGTTGAACATAAATATAAATGTTCTTTCATTATTCATTCTTGGTTTAAATAATAGTATTTGAATTTCTTAATCAATTGAAACATATTATAAACATATAGTAAAAGTTAATACTGGAATCAAACTCAAAATTCTATATTAATTTTACCGGAAGAGTGAGATGTGGTTGTAGGACACTCCACACTTGGTGCATGCTTGTAAGAAATTAAAAATTTATTGAAAGTAAAATCTCAAGTATTGTTCACAATAACTCTAAGACTATTTAGAATTTAATTAAATCACACAAATGCACTTAAACATATGTGTAAAATATTAGGGTTAATCTAAATATAAGTCGCGCTTGCGTGAGACCAAAATATGTATTTTTTATCTCTACATATATTACACAATATAAACAAAAACAAAATGAAAAAGTAATAAAATTTTAAACAATAGAATTTAAGAAGATTATGAAACTATAAACGCAAATAGTAAATTTTCATGGTTTTTACAAAAACATAATAGTATAATGTCGAACTTTTTTCGGTACAGACTCTTTTACAAAAAGACCATCTGAACTAATATTTAAGTTTGCTTTCTTTCATAAACAATTTAATTATTTCCAAATGCACATATTTCACTTTGCGTATGTCGTGAAACAATTACTTCTGCAAGTGCCTGAACTTTTTTAAGTTTCCAATTAAGTATAACCTATTTATAGGTCAAATTCTTTTTTCAGTACATTCTAATGTCTAATGCTTTCGCAAGAAGCATCGATATGTATTGTGAATTTTTAGTCTTCATTAATTTTAACATTTTTAAAAAGTCTCAAATGTATGCTTCTTCTATGTGTAAACTGTAAAAGGTGAAGCAACTTGATGTATATAATTTTTATATGGACTCTTTTCATCAAAATAAGAGTTAACTGGATGAGTGTGATAATATTTATCATAGATTCAGTCGGATTTACATTTTCTTAATGTTTCCAGTTTGTGAAAAATTTGCAGATTACCTTTTTTCAGCAATATGATCTGCAGCTTTTATAGAATTTAAGTTGAATAAAATAACATGGAAATAGTGAAGAAAATATTAACATTTATTAAATATATAGTTTGATTAAAATTACCGTTGTTGAATATTCAAGAGTAAGTTATACAATTTAAATTTTCCAAACAAATATT
This sequence comes from Cochliomyia hominivorax, assembly GCA_004302925.2. Taxonomy (NCBI): domain Eukaryota; kingdom Metazoa; phylum Arthropoda; class Insecta; order Diptera; family Calliphoridae; genus Cochliomyia; species Cochliomyia hominivorax. The sequence continues at coordinate 19,863 of PYHX02000107.1, read as the reverse complement.
GAATATTTATCGGGAAAATTTAATAGGTAAAACAAAGTAAAAAATAGGGATAAGTAAGAATCTATAAAAATATATAAGTATGTACTATTCAAAGAGTATTAAAAAAGCGTCAAAGAGCATTAAAATCATTAATTCTCATTTACTCAAAGTAATCTAATATAAGTATTTAATATGACAAAACAGTGTGTTAGGTATATTAATAAATATTTAATTAAATCAATTGCATTCAAATACAGCAACATATTCCGCCCTAAGGACTACAGTTCTTAAACCCAATGAAATGCCAGCTTACCGGTGTAAGTGCTTTAGTCGAGTCATATAGACTCCTCTATGTTCCTACTTACAGCGAGTTATGTAAGACGACATTATAAGGATGACTAATCCTGAACGAAACTCTTCTCATCATAAAACGAAATATTACCTGTGGGGAGTTAACAGATTTTAGTTATAGGTCATTTAAAAATTTTCTGTTTCGATAAGTTTGAAGCCACGCTAACGCGTCCATCCGTACCAGGATGGATTTAATAAATTGTACCAAGATTCTATTGCCCTGGTGTACACCTTTCGTCTTTTATTAGAACTAAATCTCCAACTTGTATAGTACTGAGATTGTCTAACCATTTTGATCTAGTTTATAAGGTTTAAGCATTTGGTATACCACCTTTTCAAAATGATTGTTTAATCTTCTCTATATCTTTCCAACGTAATAATTGCTAATAATTTACATCTTCTTGTGCACAAACGGTAGGTTCTCCACTCAAAAATGTGCGGGTGTCAAAGGATTATTATCGGTAGGATCCGTAGAAATTGGACAGTGGTCGAAGTTAAGCCAACCTTCGATTTGGCATAGCAAAGTTGAAAGTGTGGTGAGGCAGGCGGTATGAAATGCCAATTGGTCTCAGAGTATGACAAATCATCTCGAAGTTCTTCTGGCAACGACGTTTGATTTCTATGGTAAAAAACTCACAACTCTGAATATATGTCTGCACTGATATCCTATACTACTTCTAAGTGTATGGCTTTTGTAACCATACAAATAAATAAACAAATGTAACCTTTGGATATTACCGCCGACCTAAACGTCGAATTTTTAAGTTGAATAGGGCCAGCAAAATCCACACCGCTGTGTTTGAAAGGCCTTGTCATGTTTACACGAACCGAAGGTAAGTTTCCCATAATATTTTGAGATGCTTTGGCTCTATATCTAAAGTAACGAATACAATTATTAATCTTTTTAGCTATTTGATTAACTGAAATAATCCAAAATTATCGATTAACGTAGGACATTGTTAGGTTCTTTGGTGGGATTCCAAAATAATTAAGACAGACAATGGGTTAGTTTTGCCAAGTAATATGGGGTGTTTTCTTGAAAATTTCAAATTACAGTGTTTCAATTTGCCATCTACTCGTAAAATATCAATGTCATCCACAAAAGGTGTTCACTTTAAAATATGTTTATTTTTAAATGGCAAATTGGTGTTTAAACTTGTATATTCACTATGAAATTCAATTATAGCTTTTATGAGCATATATAATGAATTTATAATTCTCATAGTCATAAACGTTCCAAATATTTTGTCCTCCTTACTTCATTTACAATTTTTACAAAAAAGTAAACAAAATACACTAATCCATATTAATTTGTTTAATGAAGTATACTGTTTCAAAATATCTGGATATCCAAAATTAGCACAAATATTATAGACGATTTCAGACTTACGTTCTTATAAAGATTTTATTATTATTATTATTATTATTATTATTATTATTATTATTATTATTATTTGGATAAAATTAGGGATATTTTAAAAACTTTGGCCCATGTAACCACATCTTATTTTTTAGTAGATCTTCTGGCAATATTTCTCCAAATGCGTGATCAAATGGGTCATACGCTGAAGGGAATAACTCCACTGATTAGTGTTTGTAAAACGTTGTATCTCTGCTACTCGGTTGAAAACATATACATTCCATCGTGAGGGATGTTTTTTTTACCCAGCTTAGCACTGTAGAACTAACACTCCAATAAAAATATTTTTAATATATAATTTTATATAATATAACAACCTTCTGAGCCAATTTAACCAAATGAACTGCTGCGCAAAGTTCTAGCTTTGGCATTGTTAAAGTCTTTACTGGTGATAGCTTAGTTTTTGCCTGTATTAATATATCAACGTTACATAGACTATATACCATTACATATACTACTGCAGCATATGCATTGCTTTCTGCATCAATGCAATGCAGTTGCACGTCGGTTTAAGGGTTGTAAATTATCCACCTATATATTTTAATTTCTTCAAAACATTTTAAAGTACTTTTTTATTTAAGCCGTGTATTTCGAATATATTGTGGAACCTCAGTATCCCAATCCAAACCTTCCAACCTTAACTTCTGAAACAGAATTTTGGTCAAAATAGTTGTTGGTGTAAGCCAACTTAAGGGATCAAAAGGTCTTGCAGTCTCCGAGAGTATAATATGCTTTGTAATTATATTTGTCATTCGTGAATTCGCCCTAAATGTGAAGGTATCAGTTAATGGTATCCACTGAAAACCTTAAGTTTAACCACATTATTATGGTCAAAATTTAAGGAAGCTGATCCTTCTCTGCATTCCCCAGGTATCCTTGGTAAAAATTCTGAATTATTAAAAACCAATATCCTTAGTTTAAAACCTCCATTCGCTAGTAAAGTACTTAAATTTTCCTGTATAGAATTTTCCTTCTTCAAGAAACTACTCAGGGGCTGGAGTAGTTCCGTATGTAACCGTATTCAAAACGTAAACTGAAATTTCCGCCATAAAATCTGTTGAAACTGTCTATGTTCTCGATACACTTCAATTTGTCTGGATATTTTCTCTATGCCATTAAGAGAACTACATTCATCTAAATGACTACTGCCATCGAAAACCACTCGCAATTTTGTTGTTGTACTCTCTCCTTTCAAGACTCCATGATTGTTGAAACTGTCTATGTTCTCAACACACCTCAATTTGTCTGAATAGCATTGCCGTGGTTGCTATCGAACTCAATACAGGCTGAACAGTTAGATAGAGATTTAAATTAACTATGTAACGTCCGCTTTAACTACGTTTCGTTGTTTTACAAAAATGTTTTACAGAGTAACTCATCGATTGTTAATTTCTTTTTTACCTCAATTTCCTCTTGTATTATCCAAGTTAACCATATTCACGTTTACGCTATCGAATGATCGTTCACTAATAGGACCCGTAAATACTAAACCAAACAAAGTATTCTGAAAAAAAAACAGGTTTCCAAAATTGAACGAGCTACCAGTTAAACTATCGAACTCAAAATATCCGAGACAAGAATAATATCAAATTTATCCGATTGATCAAACTTGGTATCAGACAAGGACCCTACAATATGTCTCATAAGACGTAAACGTCGAACTACCCTTTGTGACGCTAGCGTACCCTGCAACCCAGGATCCAAAGTTGCCCTGAATGGAAATTTACTATTCTCAGAATTCACAATTAAACAAATACTGGAAAGAACTATGTTTTAAAACAAATGAACATTGTTGGATTAAACTTTATTATCACAAAAAGTAACGTTTTCCTATGAATATTATCCGAGTATAGAACTAATGAACTGTCAGAGTTGACCTAATGTAAAATGGTGTGATGAGACTGTTTAAATATATTAAAACGATATGAAGATGTATAGTTCCCGTGATGGTGACCTACTACGAGGCAGTTATGACAAACATTACTATTAGAAACAAATTTTTCCTTTGTTCTTCAGGAAATGCTATGAATTTGTAACATTTTGACAAAGTGAACACAAAACATGATGCTTTTGTGTAACTTGATTCGTATGAAAAACTGATCTCTTCGACTTTGAATGATTTACCTTTGAGAAACGATTAGTGTTATTTTAAGAAGGTGTGTCTTCATGTAAAAGTACAAGAGTTCTAAAAGTTCTCTCTAGAAAACTAAACATTTTTCCAAGGCTGCGTACTGCTGTAGATGATTTCAAAGAATGTTCCCAATCCCTATGCGTTAGTAGGTCCAGCTTCTGAAAGATGGGTATTATTATGTACAGGATTTATATTAATATCTTGAAATGGTACCCATTCCATATAATCACCGGAGAATTTTGGTAAAGTGATCTTTGGTAATTTCTACGCTGGATGGTGTGTTCACATTATTGGAAGGAAGCGCAAACGTGCTGGTGAAAGCAGGAGTGTAGACAGTTTGTTCAGAAAGATTATCAGTAATTTTTCCTTAAAAAAGTAAAAACAAGTCAGAGAACGTATAATAAGTGTCGTCTTGGATGTATGAAACATCATCGGTGTTCAAGGAAGTTCCGCGAATAATATCCAAAACCGCCTTATGATTCTCCTTAAAATGATAATTTACATCATCTACTTCCTGAACAAGACACACTAGATATGCAAAAATGCATTTCAGTCAGTTGTCCTAAATAATTACGTTGTTTTTCTATGGCATTGTCCAAACTCGTCATCTTGACAATACGAATGTCTAATCTTCAAAGTGTTATAGAATTTAAGTTTTTTTATTAAATAATATGGAAACAGTGTATAAAGTTAACGTTTATTAAATATATAGATGACCGATCTTGTTGAATGTTCAAGAGTAAGTAAGTTATAGAATTTAATTTTTTAAAAGAGTATTAAGATCATTGATTCTCAATTACTCAAAGAAATATAATATAAGAGTATTAAATGTAAATATCTTTACGAATACTTTCAAAACAATCATTTGAAATCGGTTGTTTTTCAAAATTATTTGATTTTTCTGCAATTTTCAATGCATTATGTTAAATATCTCTTTATGAAAACATCAAATAGAACTTTCAGAAGATTCAAAAAGTGCCAAATTCTCTATTCTCTATTTGGAGGTATATAAAATTTGATCAATGATTTTAGGTTTATTATGTCCAAGTGTTACCACGGGAATTGTAACATAAAATCCCTTTTGTTTAGTTAATTTGTATTTTTATTTATATAAATTAACAAAAACAGTCGGTCAAGCCCAACTATGTAATCACATTGTTGGTTATAAATGGAGTCTACGAGAAAATTGTTAACAATCTATCGTATATTTTTTCTGATTTATGATTAAAGTTTTGTGGTAATTTATTTTTGTAATGTCATATCATTGGTACTAATTAGGGATGGTAATTTTCAGGGATAAAGCGATTTTTCGGGTTATCACTATATTTTGTGATTTTATATATTATAATAAAACCAAGGTACGGATTTCGACTCTTTTAAATATTCAACTTAAGATCGGATCTTTCAAAGATTTAAAAAAAAATATATAATTTTTCTGTCACTCTTTTAAATATAGTTGAATTAAAAAAAAGAGGGAAATCCAAAAAAATTACAGAGCTCAATAAAATTTGGCCAGTAATGTATATATATATATTCTTACAGACCTACATAAGGTAAATCTAAGTCGATTTTTCTATGTACGTCTTTCTTTAAATTGCAAGCCTTTCGATTTCGAATCTTTTCATTATTCTTCGTAATATCAGATCTTTAAAAGAGTGTAATTTTATTTTTTAAGAAGTTTTATTTTATTATCTTTCTTTGAAAAGGGTTTAATTCTTAAAAATTATAAAAATCCAAAAAGAAAAAAAGAACGAAATCTAAAAAGGGTGAAATGAAATGAATGAAGAAATGTGTAAATCGCACAAATTGTTTTAAAGTTGTGTGTAACAGTAAAAAATGTTTTTTTAATAAACTAAAAAACTGATGTTTGTATGAATATACATTATAGCATAAATAAACAGCGGTAAGCAAAATGAATAATCTGTGACGGTAAGTTTTATTGCGGAAAGAAATGTGTTTGTGTGCATATGTATTTACAAGCACATATTTTGTGTTTTTATTATTTCATTTTGAAGTTTCAATCATTTCGCATTGAGCAAGTTAAAAAAATATCTTTTTATTTACTCTTACTTGAAAGAGGAGTAATAGTGGAAAATTGAAAAAATTTGATTTTGCTCCGAGGTTTTCCATACTCTGAATAAAACACAGTAATTTTAATAAAATATATTTTGTACTTGTATTTTTAAAATAAACATTCATAGCAACATTTTTACTGAAATTTTGTGTTTTTCATATATAAATATAATTTTGAAAAAATCTTTTTTACTGTTAGATAACATTTTTGTTAAATGGAATTAAATTTTGTAAATTAGTGACAATAAATTAAACTTTAAACGAATCCCAGGATTCATTTGTTCTTAATCCCGATAAATCCCGAGATTTTCAGGATTGGGATTACGGGATTGACTAGGGATACTTAAGGAAAGCATGAAGTGTTATCTATAAGTTTGGTAAATAATTATATATATTTCTTTTGTCTTCGTAAAGAGAATCCTCAGGAACTTTAGTATGACACCAGTATTATCCACATACAGTTTATTAAAAATATTTTTGAAATTATAAAAATTTCGAAAAGATATAACTTTATTAATAAATTTCAACTAAAAATTTTTTTCTGAACAATTTTCGTTGATATCAGATGCCGCAAATTCCAAAAAAACGAACATATTACAATAAAATAAGAAATTTACTAATTTTGAAAAGTGTCAAATGTTTGCCAAAATTATGAGAGCATTGAAAATGTGAAATTTCTCGGAGATTTTTATGCAAATTATTTTTTTATAAATGGTATGTAATTTTTAAGGAATGAAAAATTGATTCTTTTAAAATAAATGTCTTTAATTCCACAAGAGTTGGGATATTTCAATTGTTAAAAGGCAAATTCATTGAGAAAATCGACGATGTTATTTTACTTATTCAGTATTGTATACACAATCATATCCAATGCCAAAAATTCATTTACAGTGAAAAATACTATAAGTTGAGTGTTTTTAATGAAAAAATCTCAAATATTTTTCACGATTGGCTGGAAAACATTAATTTTTTGTATCATATTATTAACAAAAATTGCAAACAAACACAATTTTACTTACAACAAAAAATAAATTCAGAAAAATGTAAACATTTATTTCCACTTCTGTCATGTTTTTGAGCTTTTGTTGCAAATTTGCATTGGAGTGATACACACAACTCATAATAATTTTTATTGGAAATGTACCTTCAATTATACCTACATTCTAAATGGTTAAAAAAATTTTACTTTCAAATCGCACGATTACTTATTTCAACTAGCCTGTGGATTTTCGGCATGGTATTGTATATTATCCTGATTGTGGTAGGTAATATATAGTGTTCCTTATTGGAACATTATGAAATGTTCCAATACTCTGAAACTTTTCAATCAACTTTTACATCCAAATATGAGGTCACAAGACGTTTAAAAATAAACGCAAAAATTGTATAAAAATTCTCCATTTTTAATATTATAAATTTTTTTCAAACATTTATTTAAAACTTCAAAATGATTAAATTTATTGTTCCTGTAATGTGTCCGTATATTTAGATTTTGTGTTCTTTTATAATTTAAAGGTATAGCAAATAAATGTGTACTGAAAAAAATTATAATTAAAAAATTTTTAGTTCGAAATGTGATAAAATTTTAAAAATAAATGTTTACTTATTTAAAATATTTAAATAAATATTTAAAATATTTTTAAAAAACACAAAACTCTTATTTCAACAGCCAATTGTTTTGGCAACACTATAACTTAAAAAACTACTAAAAGCTAAAACAAGCAAAAAATTGTGATACTTTTTAAACAATTGGAATTAAATCCAATATTTGGATCGTGATGAAAGGGCTTTTTTGTTATAGATAAAGATGTCGGGGTATCAACTAAATACTGCACTGCGTCATTCAGAACACGAACATATTACTTAAAATTGTTTTTTTTTATTAAAATAAGTATATCTCATTTATACTTTTAAATACAATTATTAAAATAATTATATTTAAAAATATAAATATTTTTACAGAACCCACATCCGCTTTATTTTTAAATTCAATTTTAAATTTACACAAAGAACATGTGTATGTATTTACTTTTTTGTTTATATTTTTTGGTAGCCGAACTGTCAAAATGTCAACTGACACCAGTTTTTCAAATGGTACTTTGTCAACAGGCAATGCAACTGAAGTTCGGTTGCCATACGTAATTTAACCATAAGTTTATTATACTCTTGTATTTAGAAATTGTATTATTTAATGTGTTATGAATAAGTACAAACAAACCTCAACGAGTCAAAACTTTAACTTTGTAAAAGCCGATTTCCAGGAGTCGATTACCAGAACTCGAACCAGCCACACTTGGGAAACGACTACCAGAGCCGTTAATCACCCAGTATTGGCAAACTAAATATCAGCTGCTTCTATTTTACAAATGTTATTGTTAAATGGAAGGGGTAAAAGTATCGTGTTTTCATTAAAGATTTGTAGTAATATTTATTATATTCAGTAATTTTAATTATAAAAAGTTTTTTATGATTTTGCTGTGAAAATAAAAATTATATTAAATAAAATACTTTTGTAATCAAGACTATTAAGTTTGAAAGTTTTGCATGTAGAATATAAGTATCTGTACAATTTCATCTTATTTTTATATACGTAAACATATATTTAATTTGTTAATTAAATTGGAAAATTTAATTTTTTATACTTATTTGTAATAAATATAAGATAAAACTTAAAATTAGAATCTTTTCTTTATTGTTGAATATTTGAAGTTTCGACAAATCTACTGTTTTATCAGTAAATTTTGCTGTTTATCTAGATTATTTTCAAAAGTTAAAACGAATGGAAAATCAATAGTTTTTACGTTTTGTAGGTAGAACTGTTACCCATGACCCTGTTGTTGATTCTGGGCTCCTGTATTAAGGCTACGTCCTCCTTGTTCTCGATGAGGCGGATAGCAAGTACAGTTGAGGCAGCTTTACAGTGATGCAGGTATATTTGCATCACTTGAACCTCGTTGATAAGTTTCGTGTATCGAAAACTAATAGTGCGAGTCAAGTTTATCAAGAGACTTTTGGTCCACTACGAACCTGTCTCTTTACAATTTATTGAAACAGTAGTTTCCACTGGCCGGTATTTAGACTCTCGTTCTGGTTCTCCAGATTTGTCAGTATGTATTCCACCGATTGCATGGGTGGTGGAATCTATACTTAACGACTGGTCGAAGTAGCAGTTCCGATGCCATTATCACGTCCAGGTTTGCGCCGTTGCACTGGGCAAGGACACTTGGCAACTGTGGCCTTTAAAAAGTCAAAAGACTCCTTGCTACCACAGCTGACAGTACGTTAAGGCGTTCGGCATGCCCTTTGTCAAGACAATTTCCTTTAAGATCAGTTTCTTCACCGACTGCCATAGCTCAGGATTAATCTTCCCATCATGTCTATGACCGCCGCTTGGATTCCGCTGTTCTTTAGCGACTGCCTTGCTCTCTTCGAGGTAGAGGGTTGATCTTCTTTTAATTGCCTTTGTGGAAATTGGTCGACGGTTGACCAGCCCTCTTCATAACAGGAGAAGGCTGATCATCGCCAGATCTAGCGATTTCTTTAATATAGACCTTAGAAGGACAATATGGGTTTAGATCAGCCTTTTCTTTACCTGCTTTCTGCCGTTCCATAGGCTTCTTACCTTCGTTGTCCTTCCTTGAAGGGACTGAGGAGACAGTCTGGGTCTTGACATAAGCATTTTTTGCAGCGGTCAGTTCCGAGTCTGGTTTTTTCTGGTGGGTTCCTGCATAGAAGTCTCAGATTTACCAGCCAGGATCGGATCACTTCGGTGAACTTTTGCATAACTCTGATCCGAGCCAGGATTGATTCCTTCGGTAATATTCTATGGTAATTAACCAGAGGTTTCAGCTGACTTTGAATCAGACTTATGCACCAATGCAGTCTCCTTCCTGGCACCATCCGTCGTGGACTTCGCTTTGTCCATTGACATTAGTGCCTGGCTTGAGCTGCACCTCAATGTGTTGATGATTAGTCACAGAAGTAGGCTCTCCATCACTTTGAATGGTTAGTGATCTATTCTCTGAGACTACCCATAGCACAACAGTATTTGACAATCCAAAGATCGCACTGGTAGAATCTTTAGAAATTGTTGATGTTCTTCCTGTGCTTCTTCATCGTGTGTTTATCCCTACTCATGAGGAGTTTCGCTGTTCTATTAAGATAGCTTATGGAGGCCCTAGCACCTGATAAGAGGATCCTGATCAGAGTAGTCTGTCTGTGACAGACGAAAATTACAGTAATTTCATTGTCTTCATCTGTGTCAATAGAAAGATCACTTAATAACTTTGCCGTACACGATTTAGCAAATGAGTCGTTAGACAGACCCAGGAGATCGTCAGTCAGTAGCACATCGCGAATTTTGTCCGCATGTTCCAGAAGAATTCCGTGCAGTCCGTAAAATTCAGCGTTGATATTTGCATCAGTTGCCCTACCGGATGGAATTGAAACCCCCTGGACCTCAGCGTCCTTATCGGAGGTGTTGTCAATACGTGTTAAATTTCCATTGCCATTTCCGCCATCTATATCCTTTCCGTTAATCATTTATTTTCTTAATGTTCTTTTTCCATATAGTCCCACGAGAATGCACGTAATAAAAAGACCATCGCGCGCAGTGACGACATACGCGGACTAGGCGTAGTCTTACAACCAACCCGTGCCATAGGCACTGGAGGAAAGCTGTTAGTTATCAGTTTCTTTCAAAATACTAACTGATCATTAGGACCTCAGCACTTCTTCCTACCACCTGTACTTAAAAGTGTTCCTGTTTCGGTTGGACCGCGAGAATCTCTAGGATTCCAGGATTGGATGTAAATAATACACTACTGTGGTCGGTGGAATATTTTGCTCCAAGTTCCCAGCAGCAACATAATACATCTGCGTCATCGTCAATTTAAACTACACCAGTAATTGCATTCCGGACACCTGAGGTGATATCCATATTGCAGTTTAACTGCAACGATCTCCAGGGTAAAATGAGGGAGAAAGATGTCGTAGTTGGTGCAGTCCAGGACACTAATCTGACGAGACAACGGTTAATGCAGGGCCTGATAATACCTAATGCGCAGAAAATGGGTATCTCTATATAAAAACCTGGAAGATATGCGAATGAGAGACAATCTCCTATAACCTATCGTAAAGTCTCTCGAGACCCTTCTTCTTCCCCAGCTGTACAGTCATCTAATAGTTCTTCACCAGCATGGATTGCGTAAAATACACAGCATAATAACAGCATTAATAACCGTAACTACTAAACTTGCACATCGTTCTTATCGTACTAGACCTATCAAAAGCTCTCCACCATAAAGTTACCTTTCAGGACATCCTGCAGTCTTCACTGCTGAACAACATGAAGAGATGGATTGTGAACTATCTGAGTGGGCTTAAGCCATTTATTGAATTACTAGACAAGAAATCAAAATTATGTATCGTAGTAAACGAATTACAAGTTTTGGGAGTTACATTTGACAGCATATTTCCTTCTTCAGCACATGTCATTACAATCACGCAGCGACCTTACCATTTTATCGTCTCTGAACGCCACAAATATATGAATCAAAAGAAAGCTGACCAACGCGGCTTCAGAGAATTTACCAACTGCCTTTTTGTGATCTACCAATTCCCTCAAATGTACACACAACCGAAAGCAAATTACGCGAAAATATCAATGCAACAGTCTCTAGATTCGTGCCTGCCCGGAGGATATTCGTAATACGCATTTCCCTGCCGAAATTGAGAGACTGATGAGATCCTTAATACCGACCCCAGCGACGCAACAAAAGCTTTGCTGAACTTTAAAATTGGCAACTTGGTAAATAAGGACCAGCGAAAGAAATGGTTAGATCATCTCAAAACTGCAACTTAAACACTGGAGTGAATAAATTGTGTTCTACTGTCCCATCTCTTTGCAACCCTACGAAAAAGGATGTAGTATTACGATCCTGAACATCCTGAAAGAGATAAGGCGAAATGAAGTGTTGTTGGTAAACTTCACAACCTTCTAGTCAACATTGCTTAATCATCGAAATCGATTGATGATGGAATTTCCATGCTGATGCTAAAAAACCTCGGCGAGCGGGAGTTGAATATTGAACTATTGTGTTTAAACTGTCTGTGAGAAGCCTTTTCGTGATCGAAAATCAAAACTTCATAAATAAGGTGTCTCCACTCTTCTTTAATTTCTCCCTCTCGTAACACCAAGCACCTGTACCCGGATTGAACGTGATAACTTATGTGGACGACCGTACAATAACGGCATCGACCATAGAGTTGCGCTTTGGTAAATGGTTATCTCACCGAAATCCAAAACCTTTTCACTGCACGCAACTTGGAACTTTCACTAACGAAGTTGACAGAACTGTTAACTACCCAAAGATTTTAGGGCCGATCAGTGATAAATTATACTGCTCCAGTGTGGTCTCTTTTGCTACGCAATGGAGAAATATTCAAAGTAGCCTAAATGCAGCCTTAAGAATCGTAACGGGCTAAATACAAATTTCATCAATGCAACACACAGTTTATTCTTTGATATCATTCGGAAGCATCATCCTAACCGAGGTATGTTACAAAATATTTTCGAATATATGAACAAAGTATATATAGGCATGCGCATGATCCTTTTGAACAGCATGTGGCCAAGGATATCAATCAAGTGTTACAATATCTTGGCCTGGAGTTAAACCATAAACTGAACTATAACAATTAACTAACTTGTTTTTACAGTTGTTACAACAGACTGACTTGTAAGTTTTGCAATAGAAAACTGGTTTGGATTCAGCAAAAAGTTTTATCAATTAAAATTATTAAGTTATGGTGGAACTTATATAAGATGGTTATTTATTTATTATATTATCAATGGTATGAAATTTCAGTCATCAACACTCTATTTAACATAATATATATATATATATATATATATATATATATATATATATATATATATTATATATATATATATATATATATATATATATATATATATATATATATATATATATATATATATATATATATATATATATATATATATATATATATATATATATTATTTTGCTGCTTTTTCGAAAAATTCGAATATCCGAGATGACCAACTTTGGAAATCCAGCCTCTTAACTTGTGCTCCTCCAAATCAAATGGAAAACACCTCAGGAGTATTAGTACAATGAAATGTTGGCGATTTAAAAAAACTGTGTAACCCGAAGTGATCAGTTTTGGAATTTCACACCTCAACCGCAGCACTTTCTTGAAACATGTCATATTTCACTTTAATTCTAAAACACCACCATATGAAGTTTAGTTAAAAATTATTTAATATTTCACAGAACGAGAATTAAATGAAAGCGGGTTTCAATATTGGACCATGTTAAAGGAGACCGTGTCAGATTTTTCCACTATAGTCATAATATAAACAAAACACAAAACAAACATACATACTGTGAACTGAAACTTTGTACTGAATTATTTTAAAGACTACAGCTACAAAGTAATCAGCTGATCCTAAGTTTGACATTTTAATATATATTAATTTTTTGTATGAGTGTTTTTGTCTGAGGAAAATTTAGAAAATTTTATAACAACTATAACTAAAATAGTTCATTTAAACAAATACCATATATGAATCTATTAAATTTACAACTTGGTAATATAATAAATACTTACTGAATGCAGTTAACCACAAGAATAAAATAATTGAAAAATATAAACATCTGTTTCTTGTTGATATGAATTTATAATTCAGTGGTTTCATTTTAATGTTTTTGCTTTTACTTTTAAAAAATAAAAAACCGAATAAAATTTCAAAGTTATTATGATTTAAACTAAACATTTAAATATATATTTCAATATAAAAGATACGTGTTTCGCAAAAAAAAACTTTAATAAATAATATAAATTTGTCGGTTTATGAATTTCGGAAGCTGGTTTGAATAGCTAGTGTATAATATTTTCGAAATTTAAAGCTATTACAATATTCAGGCCAAATGGTAAATTTGGTTGCTGATGAATAAAATTTGTAATTAAAACGGTTTACGAATCTCGAAGACTGGTTTGATTTAAATTTTAAAAATTCAATTTAAAGCTTTAATGATATTCAGGGCCAAATAGCTGAATTTTCAAAAATAGTGAAATTGGTTGCTCGTTCTAAAAATTTGTAATAAAAACGGATTTAATGTTCTTACGATATTCAGGACCGAAGATAGGATATTTGTCTAAATAGTGAATTTTGAAGCTGATTTGAAAAGCTAGTAGACAGTACTATCGAACTGCATTGGTGTTATTTGCCAAAAAAAAATAACATTTTTACGATATTCAGGTCTAAAGATAGAATATTTCAACAAATGGTAAAATTGGTTGCTGGTAATGATAATCTGAAAATAAAACGAAAAACGACAGATTTATATATTTCAATATAAAACCGTTGAAACTTTTAAAACTCATTGAAAATTTTTGATTTTGCATTGTTTAGAGTTGGTACTTTTTTATCTCGTTTATTTGCCAAGGAATCTGGCAATCTCGATTGGTGTGTCCATAGATTTTCAGGATAAAGTGAGGTTAGATTGGACTGGTAGTTGAATAGATGTCGTGTATCATGTGGTCCTTGACACATGCAAGACATAGGTTTGGGACGGCACGGTCAATACGTGATCATACAGTAACTTGAAACCGCGGGATTTTGGGGCGTCTCTGTGTATGTCGTTTAGAGCTGTCATATACGAAGGATCTTACATATTTCTTTGTATGCTATGTTCGTATATACGAATATCCATTCTTACATGCGGTAACTCAATTGCGTAATATCGAAGTTTTTCCACTGCGTATCACTTAGCGATGGTGTCCTTATTTCTATTTCGCATTTTGTGCGTTAATGAATTAGCATTTGCTGAAGAAGTAAATAGGCTATCAAATATTACTCCCAAAATTTTTGGTTAACGGTCGGAATTCGTACTCCATTGACAGTGTCTAATTTTATATTTTTTCACATTCCCGCGACAGCCGGTTCTTCATACTGGAATGACCCGAAATTCTTCGTCAAAGGGCAGTCACCTCTGCAACGGAAGAAGTAAAAAAATGTTGTTGAATCAGCCGCTGTATATTTTTTTGTTTTGCTAAGTCGCGTGGTTTAATTGTTCACGTAAATGACATTAATAAAAATATTTATATCAACCGCTGCTTTGAGAATTTACGATTACTAAATACCTACAAATTATTAAATTAACAGCACCAATTTTTATTAAATAACTTCAAAAATTGGAGTGTTTGTTTTCGAGATGTTGCTCAAAAATATCCTCAGCTTTAACAATACGTTCAAAAGCAGTATTTGCAATAATTCTTTACGTTATACGAGTTTTTTCAATAAACGTAAGTTGTAAATTTGATGGTTTTTAAAAAATTTGTTAAATAATTTTTATATCATATAACAATAGTTCTTGTTATTAAAGTAACCTTAAAACTCATCGCCAGTGTTGCCAGAGTAAAAACTTTATCATGTCTTCACTTTTTTGAGATAAAAAATGATTTAAGTTTTTTACCAAAATTATGATTTTTCTTTATAAGAATAGTAGGTTTCTATTTTCCAAATAGCTTTCCTTAAAACACTTTCAACCATTTTTGTGAGAAAAGTATAATTTCGAAAACAATAATTAAAAATAATGAAATGTGGTCAAAGCAAAAAGTCGTATTTTCAATGAAAATAAACTAAAATGGAAGGAGTTGAGTTTATTATTATTCTTAAGTTTAAAAGTTATGTATTAAAAAAACATACTTTATTAATGAACATGATATATACAAGAAATACTTAAAACTATAGTAAACCAAAAGCATACCGTTGCCAATGGTTTAATAAAATATAATCATTGGAAAATTTTTTGTTTGTGTTCTCAAAGTATTTGTTAATTTCTCGTTCAAAATTTTCAAATTCTTTCGTTACCGTAGGATATATTGTAAATAAGATGGAAAAAGCGTAAAGAGAAATATGTCTAATGCTAGTTTTGTTTTCATGACCATTTAATTTGTCTATTATTAAAATTATTTACAAACATTTAAGTACTCCAAAATTGATCTGTCTATTGGTGACATACCATGTGCATATAACATAGAATCATCTGCATATAAATACTATTCGCTCCATGAAATTCATAAGGGAAATCATGAATAAACATGTTATATAAATGTGGTGTTAAAATTGACCCTTGAGGTGCACCACAGCAAACTTCACCAAAAGAAGAAGAAGAATCATTATTAGTTTCACACAAAATTTTCTATTACATAAAAAAATCTTTCATTAATCTTATATATAGTTCAAATCCAATATTTATTATTTTGAATATAATTTCATCATGGTACGCGTGATCAAATGCTTTTCTATATTAAGGGATACGGCAGTTGTGCATTTTCCGACTCTCAAATAATTACATCATTATGAAATTTCAATTAATGTATGTGTAGTAAAATTATACTTTCTAAATCCAAACTGATAATTTGGTACATAAGAATGTTCAAAATTAAAGTCCCATCTTAATTCTAATTATCTTTTAAAAAAGTTTTTCCCAAATTCGATAGAAGAGAATATAGGCCTAACGTTACATAATTCAAAATTATTTTTCTTTTTTTGGACAAATTTTAGCTAACCAACTATTAGGAAATAACCATTAATTAATACAGTTATTAAAAATAACTACTAAATAATCCAAAGCTTTCGAAGGACATTTTTTATAATAAAATTTGAAATACCATCTATTCAAGAAGATTTTTTATATTTAATGTTTTTGTAATTTCTGAAAGTTGTTCGGAATTTGTTAATTTTATATTATTATGAATATTTGAAGAGAGAAATTGTTCATTGAATTTCTATATGATTTACCATAATTTTATTAAATAATTTTTTTTTTAAGAATTTCCTAAAATATAAATTTCTTTATATGAATTGAACCAGGTCTAATATTACTAAGTTATATCTAAAGATTTTAGCTTGTTAAATCTGAACTGCTCCTTTATAATAATTTTTATGAACTGAATTTGTTTCGACAATAAAATATAATCTTGATTCTTTCTATCCAAGATTTTTCTAAAAGGTCTTCCTAAATCTTTTTGCCATATCATATTTTAGTGTTAGTGTATTAATTTGTTGCATATGTAGTGTTGCCTATGTTCTTCGTACTATAGAATGTCAAGCTCAATTTGGTTAACATTAACTCTCATCTGAGAAGAGTTTCTAATTCTGTAAGTTACATTACAAACCCTACACCAACATAGATGGTTCGTGAACCTTAAACATTTTTATATTATGTCAATTTTCATATATTGTTTCAGTATTTTTACATAAATTTACCAAAAATATTTAAATAAATAACTCTCAAATCCTTACTATAAATGATTTTTATCCTTTGTAGTATTTTTTAATTTCGAAATAAATCGGACCTATACGAATTTTTGTAACAATACAAATGCATTACTAAAAGCACATAAACAATATATCTAAATTTCCTTTACCTCTTTAAACACTTTGTTAAATATAAATGTCTAATTTTTATATAGGTCTTTGGAAAAATTACTTTTTCAAGAGCCGGTATAAAAACCTTCACATATCTTAAGTCGTTGATTTACACAACCCACAATATTTAAAAATATAGAATAAATGTATTTCACTCATACAAAAGTGTATGATGACTTCAGGGAATAAAATTTAAATTACACATTCTTTTCAATTTATTTAGTGATTTAAATGGTATTTATATTTCTAATCAGTTTTAATTTAATAGTAGAGTCAAAACCAAAAATATTTTTACAGCAAATGTTAATAACACAAAATTTACAACTTGTGTTTTCATAACCTACTGTAAAATTAACAGCTCCAAAACCTTTAACTGTTCACCACTGAATTAATGTTTTACATTAACATTCTCATTGTTTCAAATAATATTGTAAAATTAACAGCTCCAAAACCTTTAACTGTTCACCACTGAATTAATGTTTTACATTTAACATTCTCATTGTTTCAAATGATATTATGTTGGCTTGTTTCCACTTGACATACAATTTTATTGTTTATCATTACCTCAATGGTTCACTCAGCAACTGTTGTTATCTTTTAGAAAGTGTATTTCACTCATACAAAAGTGTATGATGACTTCAGGGAATAAAATTTAAATTACACATTCTTTTCAATTTATTTAGTGATTTAAATGGTATTTATATTTCTAATCAGTTTTAATTTAATAGTAGAGTCAAAACCAAAAATATTTTTACAGCCAATGTTAATAACACAAAATTTACAACTTTGGTTTTCATAACCTACTGTAAAATTAACAGCTCCAAAACCTTTAACTGTTCACCACTGAATTAATGTTTTACATTTAACATTCTCATTGTTTCAAATGATATTGTAAAATTAACAGCTCCAAAACCTTTAACTGTTCACCACTGAATTAATGTTTTACATTTAACATTCTCATTGTTTCAAATGATATTATGTTGGCTTGTTTCCACTTGACATACAATTTTATTGTTTATCATTACCTCAATGGTTCACTCAGTAACTGTTGTTATCTTTTAGAAGGTATCACTCATACAAAAGTGTATTCTTCAGAATAAAATTTAAATTACACATTCTCAATATTAATGATTTAATGGTAATTTCTAATCAGTTTTAATTCATAGTAGAGTCAAAACCAAAAAATATTTTTACAGCCAATGTTAATAACACAAAAATTTACACTTTGGTTTTCATAACCTACTGTAAAATTAACAGCTCAAAACCTTTAACTGTTCACCACTGAATTAATGTTTTACATTTAACATTCTCATTGTTTCAAATATATTGTAAAATTAACAGCTCCAAAACCTTTAACTGACCACTGAATTAAGGTTTTACATTTACATTCTCATTGTTTCAAATGATATTATGTTGGCTTGTTTCCACTTGACATACAATTTTATTGTTTATCATTACCTCAATGGTTCACTAGTAACTGTTGTTATCTTTTAGAAAGTGCGCAACAAAACACCACTTCTTCATCAATTTCGTTTATTTTCCAGTACTTACATATTAAATGTATTTCTTCTTATCACATTTTCTCAAAATTTAAAATTTTCACAATGTGACATTTTTAAAATGCTGGATTCATTTATTACAATGATTAGCCACACTTAATTCATGGCATAATTGTTTACTCAGTTTGTATTATCTCTTTTATATATATAATTTATAATTTTAATTTAATGCAGCTTATTTGCATTTTCCCTGGTTTTGCCATGTGTTTTTTGCGATGTCTACTGCTTTTTCAAGGGTTATTCCACATTTTCGAGAATAACCTTTCTTCTTATATTGTCATTTTGGAAGACAAAACTCAAGAAAAACATCCGTACCAAACTTTCATGAAGGACAAAACAAATTAAGCTTTTAATGAAGTCACATACTTCAATATCAAGGTGTTGGAAAAAAGGGCAAATTTACGTTGTTCGAAGAATCTTCCACATTAGATGGCCTGATAAATATTTGAATTGTGTATGCCACATTTTCCATTCATGGGACATATTGGTCGCTTTCAGATTGATTTGTGGTAATGTAGCAGCAAAAAAACTTTACCACTTGCCTCTTTTATTTGTGCTTCATTATTTGTCGCCCTTTTATTCGTGTTATAATTCTTTTAACTTTCTTTTCAAGAACGATTTAGACAAATTTTAAATTTGTTGTTCTATTAAAAGACGATTTGTCCAATTATGTATTTTTATTTGCCGTTTATTGGATTTTCTCCATTAACTTTTTTATTCAGACCTCTTCTGACGCCATGTAATATCTTTTAGAGAAAGATTGGATTGATGTTATATAAATAAGTACTAAATAAATTTAAACATTATTTATATTTACAATATACAATAAAGATGAAATATGATGTGGAATACAAAATTGCAATGA
>PYHX02000106.1:0-21847 GCA_004302925.2 Cochliomyia hominivorax | reverse complement strand
AAAAGACAGACGGGCAGATGGAGGTCTGAGATTATTCTTTCTTAGTCTTACACACGGAATGACAAAGTTCATATACGGTCTTCAGCACTTGTGGTTGTGAAAATCGAAAAAAATTATGTACACACATACATATAAATTATAAAATACGTAAAATTCCACACGAACATTTTCAAAGGAAACACAAAATTTGAAAACAAAAATAACTAAAAATTTTGTGCTAAAAATAAATTTATTTTAAAGATATGAAACCATGAAAAATTGAATAGAAAAGATCACAAAAAAAAAAAGAAAATTTTATAATGAAAATATAAAAATGTTAAAGGCTAAAAGAAAAATTAACGTTATAATCAGAGAAGGTTATTATTTGGATCAGAACTAGTGGAATTTTTGCTTTGGTAATTTCATAAGATCGCGAATAGTTTTGAATACAAACCTACACTGAATTGAAATACTGAAATTCGATCTTCTTCTCAAAATCTAATCATGATTAAAAACATCCGAACATTGACAAAACTAAAATAAACCTCGAACCAAATTTGACTTTGTGTAAATCGAACTTAATTCGAATAAAACTTGAACTAGTTCCATACCACAAAATTCGATATAAAACGATAATATTATGCAGTCTTAATATCAGCAGTTCTCGAATAATCGAAGAATCAGTCCTCGAATGTTAATAAGAATTCAACTCAAAATATGTTATAACGAATGTCAATTGATTCAAAACTAAAATGAACTTAATTCGAACGAAATTCAATTAAACTTAAAACCAAATTAACTTCCAAAAGAATGCAACTTTGCAGAATCTCCTAAGATTCTTAAGTTACATTCTACGGAATTTGAACAAGTTTAGATCTGTATACAAGTTTCGTATTACAACAAAGTTGAAAAGAAAATCCAATGAACTTAGGACAGATTGAACTTAAGTTAAACGAAATGAAAACACATTCAGAACTCGAAGAAGCTCAAATTTAAAAACAATTGAAATAGAATTGAATTCAATCGGAACTTAAAAGTTTATTAAATAACTTCGGGCAAAATTAGAGTCAACTTGAATTATTTTTGATCAAACTCAAACCTAACTAAGTTCAAAATAGAACTTAACTGAATTTGAAGGCAACTGAAAGAATCTTTAAAAGAAACTAAATCGGAACAAGAATAGAACTAAAACTGAGATAGAATAGAGCTAGAAGAGAACTGAACTAAAAATGGACTCATCATTCATTACCAAAATAAAGTCATATATATGTTACTGAACTCATACCAATTAAAAATAAATTCTAAGGGAATTCGTAACATAACTCGATTCGGATCTGAATGAGTTTTAAGAAAATAAAAACTGACTTCTAATTTAAGTTTACCTGAACTCAAACGGAGTGTCATCGTATGTCTTTTGAACTCAAAATATACTCGTATCGAATTCAAACACAACTGGAACTAAAACCTAACTTGATGAAACTCGAAAAGAATTCGAACTGAACTAGAACTAAACTAAAACTCAACAAGAACTGAACTAGAACTAAGTTGGAACTAAACTAGAACTGAACTAGAGCTGAACTATAACTGTACTTGAACTAAACTAGAGCTGAACTAGAACTGAACTAGAACTGTACTTGAACTGAACGAGAACTGTACTTGAATTGAACTTGAACTGAAGAGAACTGTACTTGAACTGAACGAGAACTGTACTTGAACTGGAACTGAACTAGAACTGAAGTAAGACAGAATTAGTACCAAACTATCAGCTTACAGAACGTGAACAAATTTGAACAAAATATTAATTGAATCCTAATGGAAATTGATCAGGAGACGAATGAACTCTAACCACACTGAAACGAATTCAAACACCACTCGATAAAAATCGATAATATAGAAGTAAATGAGGACGAGAGCAGAACTAGCACTGCAGTAGGACGGAACTAAAACTGCACTAATAAACATAAATTTGAACTGTGCTGAACCAAACCAACTTTAAATAAAGTCAATCACACTTGCGAGGAACTTGAACAAATTTGAACAGAATATGAACACACAACACTAATAATTCAACCCACACTCGAATCGAAGACAAACTCAATTCTATCAAAATCTAAAGGAATAAGAATAGAACTAGGAGATGTCTAGAACAAATTATGAAACAAACTGAATTTAAATAAAACTCAAATGGAACTTGACTGAAGTCAGAACAACTTGAACTTATATCGACATGATTTGAAGTCATATTATTCGTCAATTGAAGTCATAACGAATAATGCTCGAATAGAACTAAATAATTTTCAGATTCTCTATTTAATCCAACAACTATGCCATTAATGCGTTTCAAGTGTTTACATTTTATCTGTACCACTTCTCTCCCCCATGGTGCAATAAATTATTATAAAAAATTATTTTTTATCTTAAAATATTGAAAAACCCATACATAAGTGTTAATAATAAATTTTTGAAATTTCACAAATTCACGTTAAATACGTAATTTGGGAAGAATTCAAAAATTATTCAAAAAAATCAGCTGTTCATTTTGGATTAATAAGAAACAAGTTTAACAATAAAACGCATTAGAATCGTTTAGAATTTTGCCAGCTAAAAATTATTATAATTAAATTTATTAGTTTAATATTAATTATTTTAAAATTAAAAAAATATTTAAAATTAAAAAAAAATTAAATAGAAAAGTTTGATTTAAAAAAATTAAAAAAATATATATTTTTTTTAAACAGATAAAAAAGAAACGAAAAATTAAAAAATTATCTTCATATTGAAAGATTGTTGGCCTCCAACAAGTGACAAGAAGTGTGAGTGAATGAGTGAGTAAATGGTTACCCTCTTTTAACAAAATCAAAACAAGTCAGAATACTATATTCGGCTATGCCGAATCTTCAATACCCTCCACTACAAATGCGTGTGAAGAAACTACTTTATGTTTTGTACATACACCCTCACACATACACTTATAGATGCATTTAATATATAAAATATTTTCTTAACACGGAACATTTAATGACTCATAAAATTAGTTATATTTTTGACTATAACTTTGTTTCTATTGAACCGATTTTAATGATTAAATTTTATTTTAATTTGTTGATTTATAATTGACAATTTATGAAGGTTCTTCGCTTAAACTTAGAATTGGTCTTAGATATCGGTCTATATCTCTTAATGTACTGAATATATTTTGCTGGTTTTAAATAAGAAACTTCTCAGGACTATAACAAATACTCAGGCCAAATTTCATTGAGCTCTGTCAGTTATTATGAATGTGAGTGGCCGATAACCGAAAAACGAACGGACATAGCTTAAAAGCACTGTCATCAGATTTAATTTATCACCATTTTGACGATTTTATGAGCCCCAAATGGCCAAATTAAAATTTTTTGCCCTACTTTAATGAAGTCAATTCAGTAGAAACTACCCAAAGTCCTAAAAATAATGACTTTCATATATAAAATCAATAAAATCGTTTCAGTAACAATCAACTTACACATCAGTATCTGCGTATACTTCAGGTCGCAAAGAAATTATTGCAGCATATTTTTCAAAGAAATTTAAATACATGAAATTAATATATATTTTAGGAAAATAACTTCAATATGGTGTCAATGTTAGTTCATTTTAAAGACTGAAGTAAAACAAGACCTCTTAAACTGTACTGTGACACTTCGTTTCCTCGGAAAAGTTTTGGAGAGTAGATGCCTTTTAAAAAAATTAAAATTGTTTATAAACATTATGAAATGAAGTGACAAACTACTTTAAAATTATTTTTGTTTTAACGAAATAGGAGTTTTCTCAAAATTTTCGGGATCATGTTCAGTTAAGCCTTGAAAAAAAAACAACTATATGCATAAGCCATTTTTAATGTAGACGATTTTTTGACGATTTCGAAGAGTAAATATGACGATTTCACGATTTTTGTTAAAATTTATGTGGCAACTATGCTTAAAAGGCTCAGATTTTGACTTGTTATATAAACATTACGGGGTCTGAGATGATTCCATCTTAACGTTACACACAGAATGACAAAGTTAATATACCCTCATTACTATTTATGGTGGTAGAGGTTATATATTTATATTTAATTTAGGTAAAATAAATATTATAGAAAACCAATAATAATAACAACAACAACAGCAGTTCAGAGAGTAAGAGCATATGCAAAATTATATTGAATGAATATTTGACGATTCTCTCTTTTACTTTATCTTGTCAAAAATATAAATACAACAAAATTTTTATATATAAAATATCTTTTGCAAACACTCTGATACAAAAATCTTTAACATTGAAAATGTGGGAATAAAAAAAAATATATTTATAAACATAAAAAAACACATAAAATAAATAAGAGTATAAAAATGATTGAACTCGTTTTCTTAAATTTGATTTTTATTTAATTTTTTTTTAAATATTGAAATAATCAAAAAATTATATACACACACACTTATGTATGTTTCACATGTTTCAATATCTTTCATACAAGTTGCCATTATATTTTTAAGAAAAATTTTAATAAAATTATATAGTCATTCTTCAATTTGACAGATACTGTCAAAAATAATTTCTGTGAATTTCTAGTGAGTTGACATTTTAATAACTTCTTAAAGAAAATAAACACACAAAATGATTTGAAGAAATAAAAAGTGGTTAAACCACTAGAGATGAGCTTGTCATGTTGTCACTTCCGCAACGGAAATTAAATACAGTTTATCCAAATTATAATGTATGATCACAGTTATGGTTACTGATAAAAATGGTCGACTTAGGATCACTTTCTGTCTCTCCGTTCGTCTGGCTGTTCATGTGAATACTCTACTCGAGCAATTTCAAAAATATCTTGATAAAATTTTTTACATAATATTATTTTTGATCCAGAGCAAATCTAATGAGCTTTGATCATTGTATTTGCTCATATTTGGTCCAATATTTCAGATAACTTCCGCATAAATGTCCTCTATGGCCCTCATATAATCTCCTCCCAAAGTCACCTCAAATGGTGTGATCTCTTATATATGCGAGTATATCGGAAACACGCTCTTTGTTCCTTAAGCTTTTTCGTATAAGTGACCCCAAATGGTCTAATCTCTCATATATGTGAGTGAGTCAGATTTTTAGAAAATTTTATATTGAAATTCTTTAGATCGAATTATTAAAAAGAATTTGATAGGCAAAGGTTTGGAGTGAGATCGAAAAATTCTTAACATACATATATGTTAATAAAAACGAAGCCAATAAATTTATAATTTTATTTTTGCGGTTACTTTTCTCTAACAAATAGTCCATCTCCATTAAAAATCTACTACATTTTTGGATACATTTTTTTGTGCTTTTCAATTCTCTTGTAAAGAGAGCCCAATGTCTCTCCGCTAGCCTTTTCTTCGGGCATTTTAAAGGATTTACCTCTCTTGGTATAAATACCAAAGAACAATAATGGTTCTTGTACCATTCAAGGGCTTGTTTACCACAGGAAGCAGCATTTTAAAATTTTACACCTAAAAGTTGCGAAAAATCTGTCAGATTATACGTTTCTTCATCCATTATGCAGCAAGAATATGTTTTTTAGAAAACTTGATTTCAATTTCCATGCTCTATTTTTTGCCTCAAAATTTTTAACAGCGTTCCCGTCAGAAACTTTTTGAGCACTGAGCTAACACTTTCCCACCAGATATGTTGGAAGGTGTTTTGAAAATGCTTTCTATTTCTTGGCTTTAGAAACATCATGTAGACCATTCCCTATGTATCAGGTTTTCTGTCAAGGGAGGATTTCTCCCGGTACTGTTTAATAACATTGAAATCGGTTAAATGGTAGATTTTTGAATGCTTGATTAACTTTTTGTAGGACCAAATTTGGTTTCGTTAAAATTATTTAAACATTTTAATACGCACCTTTACCTGGTCACTTATTTTAATCACATTAATAATACATTCTTTTGTTAAAGATTAAACATAGAAAGTGACATGTCTTATAAAGGTAACTTGGGTTAAAAGTTTGAATGAAAAACGTGTATTACGAATTTTTCGATCTCACTCTTAATATACCTAAGTCGCCATTTTATAAAAAGTTTTATGAGAATTCTCGTTTTATTTTATATTTTGGAGTTATAAAATAAATACTTTTTGAAAGGCATATCATTGTCGCTCTACACCAAAGTGTAGGAACACTTAATGGGTTATAAAATTTGTTATATTTTTTGGCTGTAACTTATTTTACTGAACAGATCTTGTTATTTTTTTATATGTTAATGAAGTATAACAATAATTTCTAATATCATAGCAAAATTTTATTCTTATTTGTCGTTTTGTATATAAAAATTTTATGAAAGTTCTTCCCTTGAATATAGAAGTTGTTTCAGATATCGGTTTATATATTTTAATACTCTGAGCCAAGTTTTCTCAAAAAACTAAGGCCAAATATCATTGAGTTCTGTCGATAATTGTGGATATGAGCGTGTTAACATCAGACAGAAAGACGAACAGACAGTCAGACAGAATGGAAACTTCTCATGACAATAAAAAATACTAAGAGCAAATTTGATTGAACTCTGTCAATAATTGTGTATGTGAGCATGCTAATAGCAGACAGAGGGACAGACAGGTGGACATAACTAAATCAACTCAGTTTTTGATTTGTTACAAGAATATTTATACACTATGGGATCTTAGATGATTCTTTCTTAGCGTTACACATGGAATGAAAAAGTTAATATACTCTTTTCACCACTTGTGGTTGTGGAGAGTATAAAAATTATATGTGTTTATAGGAATATGCATCAGTGTATATATAACATTTCTTTTGAATATTTTCTTTAACTTAACTTCAATCAATCGAGGCACCCAATTTTAAAGGGGTTACCGACTACTTCTCTGCTATCATTATCATATTTCCAAAAATAATTCTGCTTCATTGTAAAAACTATTGATTATGATGTACACTTTTTTGAGATATTAGAACTTCGTCCTTGCAAGCGCTACGATATTCCAAATTACAGATTTATAATGCTTCATTTTTCAGCATATTTTAAGCATGTTAACCGATTCCATTGTGCACTGTTTGTTCTATTTGTACAGTTCTGTTAAAAGAGTTAATAGTAAAGTGTTAAAGTTAGAACCTTCTCCCATAGCTATACAAAATTTCTTCCAGCTAGTCAATCCCACTGTTATCTTTAAAGTGTTATTGGTAAAGGGTATTGTAGATTCGTTACATAACATTATCATTTGGTTTTTGAATAATTGACATAAATTAAATTGTACTCAATTTTGTTTATAAATACAAATTTATCAAAAGAATTTTTTGTTCTTGCCCACTGTTTATTAAACACTTTTGAATGGAAATGGCAACTCTTTTATGTATTTTATTCATTACTAAACATTTTTTTTACTCAAAGTTTGTGCTTTTATTTTTCTTTTCTTCGTTCTTTTTCTTTTTGTTTTTGTTTTTGTTTTTGCTTGAGATAGTATTTTTAAAATATGACGCATACATTTAAAGGCAAAATACAACAACTACAACAAATTAAGTATACAAATTTTATATACAAACAAAATTTTCAAAAAAGTTCTACAACTGAATAGATTTCATACTCATTTGAAAAGGTAAGTGACTGAAGACAAAAATTTTGAGTATAATTTTGATTTAACAAAGGTTGTGAGATACTTAATTATTTAAACCAGAAACAAAAAAAAGAAGAAACTCAAAAAATACATTTAGAAATATTGATAAAACAAAAAAAGAAGTTGTTGATGAGATGTCCATGGTGTTTAACGAAGAGAGAGGTTTTAAGGAAAAATTTATAAAAAATCAAATCAATAAAAACTATTGGTGCTCTATGTGAAATTTGTATTTATACCCTACACCAACATGAGTGGTTGGGGTATTATGTGTTTGTGCTGATGTTTGTAACATACAGAAAAATTACATTACCGTTCGACTAAGAATCACATTCTGAGTCGATTTAACGATGTCCGTCCGGCTGACTGTCCCTGAACACTTTACGAATACTCTACAGGTAGCAATATTTGACATATCTCGTTGAAATTTTGTATACATTATTATTTTTAACCAAGGACGAAGCTTATTGAAATTGTCCATGTTCGGTTTAAATTTTTAGGTACCTCCCATACAAAGTCTTTAATAAAAAGTTATTTTAACGAAATTCAATAAAAATAAGACTTATGATATTCTGAACCGATGTGCGTCGGTCCATTGCTTCTCATAGGTCCCATACAAGTCTTTTTCCAAATATTATTTTGAAGGGCATTAATCTTACATATACACTGGTATTGTAATAATAATTGGCCCAATATTTCAGGTACCTCCCACACAAATATCCTAACGCAATGAAGTTCTAAACTCATAAAAATCCTAAATATAAATTGATTTTAACGAAATTTGATCGGAGCATTGCTTCTCACAGGTCCAATACATTGGTATTGTAATAATAATTTGTCCAATATTTCAAGTGCCTCCCATACAAATGTCCCCCCGGAATGAGGTTTTTAGCAAATAAAAGTCTTAAATATTAAGCGATTTTAATGAATTTTGACAGAAATAAGTCTCATGATATTCTGATGTGTCTAGTTATGCATGGGTCGGAGCATTGCTTCTCATAGGTCCCACACAAGCTTACTTTAAAGGGCATTTATCTCACATATACACTGGTATTGTAATAACAATTTTTGAAATTAAGAAAAATGTATGCAAAAATCCAATATATACGAGGCCCTCAAAAAAATCATTTTAAAACGTATAAATTTCATATAAATGTGAGTTTTTCAATTATGTACTGCACACTTAAAACAAATCCGAGAAAATTATACGATGATCATTCATTACTTTTTCTAACTACCAATTAAAACTAACATTTTGGTGTAGGGTATTTTTTAGCTGGCTTGACCGACTATAACATTCTTACTTGTTAATAATTTGGATTTGATTTCTTAGGGGATTTCTGGGTTATAAAAAAAACGAAAAAAATCCACACAAATTATATTTGAAATGCGAAGGTGTTAAATACGGTTATCGAGAAAAAGTAAAAACAACTCAAATCAAAAATCATAAAAATAACAAAAAATATAAAGTAAATGGAATAAAAACACTGCGTGAGAGTAAGTCAATGATTAAATAAATAAATACTTTAGAAAATAGAAAAAAATCAAGTGAGAATAAAATATTCAGCCCAGAGGAATCTTCAGACCCTACACACAGTGGGTGCAAATTGATTTTTTTGGAAATAATTCTGTAACTTTCGAACTTTTTGAGATATTGTCTTGAAATTGCACATGTTTGGAGCTGAAGTGTTTTCTAGTTTATTTGGAGGAGTGCAGATCTATACCTGGTCAGGGGCATAGTTGGTGAGGCTCCAAAGTTGGTCACCTCGGGTATGTTGATTTATGTTCAATATGTTATGTTGAATTAAGACTAAAAAGATTTTATATACACTACTACATATTCCTATAAATGCACATATTTACAGATAAAGTGAGCAAATAATATTTTTATTAAATCAAATAAGACCCCATTTAAAATGTTGTTGACTGAGAATTTTATTTATATTTATTTATATTTTTATAACTTAGTTTTAGAGTTTAACTTCCATTTTTAATAGTATTTATATAAACGCACTTAAGTTTATAAGTCGCTATAGCATTATTATTAATTTTTGAATGATGCTTTTTTGTGGATTAACTCAGAAATATGGTCGGGCATTGTCTCTACTAATTTTTTAAAAAGATTGGAATTAATTTTCTCAAACGCTTGCTTTATTATTAGCCTTATCGCTATTAATGTCATTATGCTTACGTTTTTGGACATTATTTACATAAACTAAACGGGCTGTATATGCTCACAATATCTCCATTGGGTTTAAGTTCGGACTGCAAGCCGATTAGTCCTAAAGACCATTATTTAGACTGATTTGATTATATTGCTGGATTATGCAAACTTCATCCACAAATGAGAGAAGATCATCTTCCAACATTTCGTTATAAATTTTTGGAACAAAACACATTTTTGATTTGCCACTACAGAAAATGCTGCCCCAAATCAAAGCACTACCACCGCCAAAATTACATGTTGACAGCCGATCATCGCTTGATCTCTAAAGAAAACAGTACTAAGAACTTTAAAAAGTACTGTTATGAAATGTGCTTTAGTGTTTATGTAGTCCTTATAGATCTAAAGTTATATTTAACAGTTTCTGAGTTATTCAAATCGATATAAATTTTAAATCCGTTTTTCTCCTTGTTTCATTTTTTTTAAGTAGTTGGACATAATGTAGGTACCAATTTTGTCTTTAAAATATGTGTCAGATTCTTTATAAAATTCTTAAAATATTTTCGCAATAACCATACAGATATATGAATCGATTCAAAAGTTTTATAAATCCGAATTTGGATTAAAAAACGATTTTTTATTTATTCAAAAAATTAGCAAAAGTTACCAAACACTGCATCACATATAGAGGGCGTTGTTCTATGCAGTAATATATAGGAAAAAAATTAAATACATAAAATGTTTAAAGAAATTGAAACAAAGCTGAACAATAAACAACAGTAAGCTTTGTTGAGGTCCTATGCTCCTTTCTGGCCTTTCGATTTGACTAAAATCTTGTTTGCAGCTTAAACAATAATCTGGACTTAACTTTAACAATCGTACGGTCAATAGCTTAAATATAGTATACACTTTTGATTATAGTGCGGTCCACAGCCTTTGCTACATAATCTACACTTTAGTACGGTCTTAAGTCTAGATTGGCTTATAATTTAGGCTGTTGACTGACCTAGTCTATAGTTAGGAAAAGTTAAGACTATAGTCCAATCCAAAAATTAAAATAAAGTTTAGTCTACTGTTTTGACCGACCTTGTAATCTCTAATTTTGTATAGTTTTTACTATATATTGACTATATTTTACATTATTGTCCAGGTCTTTAAATATAGTCTAGCCCAAATATAAAGTATGGTCTATAGTTTAGATTATAATATATTATAATTATATATAAAGTTTGGTTTGTGATATTAAGCAAGATATGTTCTTAAAGTTTGAAGGTCACTTCAGACATCTGTCTAAAATATTTTGTCCAACCGATTATGTTGTGTTGTAAAGAACAACGAATTATCTTAATTATACATACACTAAATATGCCAAAATCGGACGATATGTTAGTTCCGCATATATAACTCATTTGTATTTAAATGCGCTAAATGAATGCGGTCAGACAGACACACAGACAGACAGACAGACAGCCAGACAGTCTGAATATAAAAACTTAAAATGGTCTTTAACAATTTCTGATGTTACATAAGGAATGAAAAATTTAATATACCAAACCAAAATCCAAAAAAAAACTCAATTAAAAGTGTTGAATATATATGGAAAGATTTATAGCAGATATTTATTATTTACCTGCACAAAACTAAAAATAAATTTAGTTTTTCTTCTTCTTAACAATAAATTGTTTATAAAAAGTTCAAACAGCCGGTGTAATAATTTGAAAAAAGTTTCTGTATACAAAAAGTTAAAATAAACTACATTTTCTACATTAATTTACTCCAGTTGCATTTAATCTTATAAATTGTTTTACAGCAACAATTGTAATCTGCTTTTATATATTTTTTATTTTAAATATATATTTTTATATTTTTATTGCATTTAATTTTATTTAATTTATAAATAATTCATTGAACTTGATTTGTATCTTTTAAGAATGACATTCATTTCAAATTAAAATATTTTATAATTTTTAATTTACATTTTTAAAGAAAAAACAAAAAAAAACAGAACATGTGTGTTTGTCTATCATCCATCTAGATATTTATCTAGTTATTCGCTATCCGTCTATTGTATCTCTATTTGTCAGTCTGTCTGTCTATCCTTGTGTGAAATTGTCATTGTAGAAAATAAAAATTTACTTCATGGAAACATTGCAAAAATATTAAATATTTAAATTTAATTTTATTTGTTTAAAAAAAATAAAAAAATACTTAAATACGTTTATTATACCCTACACCACCGCAAGTGGTGAGTAGGGTATATTAAGTTTGTCATTTCGTGTGTAACGTTAAAAAGGAATCATCTCGGACCCCATAATGTATATATATTCTTACACCAAATCAAAATCTGAATCAATTTTGCTAAGTCCATCTAGCTGTCCGTCTGTCTGAACGTCTCTTTTAATGTCTGCCTGTTGTTGGCACGCACACATTTACAATAATTTTTAGATAAAAGAGGTCAATGAAATTTAACCTGAGTATTTTTTTAGAGTCCTGAGAAGATTCCTACTAAAAACCAGCAAAACTGGGTCAGTATATTAAAAGTTATAGACCGATATCTGAGGCAACCTCTAAATTCAAACGAAGATCTTTCGTTAATTTCCGAATGAAATTTTGCCATAATATTCAGCAACATGTACTTCATTACCATTTCCAAAATTGTAGTTTGTTTTTATATTTTTAAATCGGTTCAGTTAAAAAAATTAAAGTTAAAAATATTACTAATTTTATGCTCCTCTGTCATATTAAAAAAAAACGTTACTTTAAACATATTTATGGTGTAGGGTAATGAAGATTCGGCATAACAGAATATAGCATTCTTACTTGTTTTATTTTTTCAGTTTTGTTTTTTTTTTGTTCGTTTCAAATATTTAATTTTTGTTTTACGAGTTTAATTGTTAAAACAAATAATTTTCATATACAAAATACAATGTCAAATAGTCACACGCCCACAACATCTTATGCACTGTTTAAGCGACAATATAAATTGTGAATTGGATTTGATGAAAAAAATCATAAAAAAGAATAAAAAATAAGAAATTAAAATTAAAATATATAAATATGAAGATTATGTTTTACATTAATTTATCTGGATAAGTAATAAAAATATCAATTAAACAATTTTAAATGAAATTTTGTCACACGTCCATTTTTTACACTTAAAGTCTGTATAAGTTTACACAATGTATGTGAAGATAAATACGTATTTAACTAGCACAGACAAAAACCACATTTTTTAACAGAGCTGATTTTGCAGTTAACAGCGCACTGTTAAGCATTAAACAGAATTTCTTAAAATGACTAGTATACTTAAATGGACAATGTGAGCAACAGGAACCATGTTCCAAACACTTATATCATGGAAATGGCTCTCCAAGGTGCTAGTCATTGGTCCATGACAACAAACTACCAAAAATATAATTGGTATGCAATATATCGCTCTTTTAAAATATATCAAATTATTTAACATTTTTGGAAGGATTGGTCAGTATGGAAAAATGGTGCGTGGTACACATATCACGCTATATAGGTATGATAGTCCTAGGTACTCCTAATGGAGCACGCTTAGTGGGATATCTGAAATAATTTTGGAATTTGAGAAAAATCGAGTTGAAAATCTTGAAATTTCTCGAGAGGATTTGTGAACCATGTGGGAAAATAGACGTGGTACACGTTCCAGGTCATATAGAAATGGTGCTCCAAAGGGTCTTTAATAGATCTATAATAGTGGAATAGGTGAAATAATTTCCAAATAATTTTAATTATTTTTTGAAAATTTTCTAAAATTGACAATATTGGATGTGGTCAGTATGGAAAAATGGTGCGTGGTACACATATCACGCTATATAGATATGATAGTCCTAGGTACTCCTAATGGAGCACGCTTAGTGGGATATCTGAAATAATTTTGGAATTGAGAAAAATCGAGTTGAAAATCTTGAAATTTCTCGAGAGGATTTGTGAACCATGTGGGAAAATAGAAGTGGTACACGTTCCAGGACATATAGAAATGGTGCTCCAAAGGGTCTTTAATAGATCTATAATAGTGGAATAGGTGAAATAATTTCCAAATAATTTTAATTATTTTTTGAAAAAGTGAATTTTTTGAAAATTTTCTAAAATTGACAAAATTGGATGTGGTCAGTATGGAAAAATGGTGCGTGGTACACATATCGCGCTATATAGGTATGATAGTCCTAGGTACTCCTAATGGAGCACGCTTAGTGGGATATCTGAAATAATTTTGGAATTTGAGAAAAATCGAGTTGAAAATCTTGAAATTTCTCGAGAGGATTTGTGAACCATGTGGGAAAATATACGTGGTACACGTTCCAGGACATATAGAAATGGTGCTCCAAAGGGTCTTTAATAGATCTATAATAGTGGAATAGGTGAAATAATTTCCAAATAATTTTTAATTATTTTTTGAAAAAGTGAGTTTTTGAAAATTTTCTAAAATTGACAATATTGGATGTGGTCAGTATGGAAAAATGGTGCGTGGTACACATATCACGCTATATAGGTATGATAGTCCTAGGTACTCCTAATGGAGCACGCTTAGTGGGATATCTGAAATAATTTTGGAATTTGAGAAAAATCGAGTTGAAAATCTTGAAATTTCTCGAGAGGATTTGTGAACCATGTGGGAAAATAGAAGTGGTACACGTTCCAGGACATATAGAAATGGTGCTCCAAAGGGTCTTTAATAGATCTATAATAGTGGAATAGGTGAAATAATTTTAATTATTTTTTGAAAAAAGTGAATTTTTTGAAAATTTTCTAAAATTGACAAAATTGGATGTGGTCAGTATGGAAAAATGGTGCGTGGTACACATATCACGCTATATAGGTATGATAGTCCTAGGTACTCCTAATGGAGCACGCTTAGTGGGATATCTGAAATAATTTTGGAATTTGAGAAAAATCGAGTTGAAAATCTTGAAATTTCTTGAGAGGATTTGTGAACCATGTGGGAAAATAGAAGTGGTACACGTTCCAGGACATATAGAAATGGTGCTCCAAAGGGTCTTTAATAGATCTATAATAGTGGAATAGGTGAAATAATTTCCAAATAATTTTAATTATTTTTTGAAAAAGTGAATTTTTTGAAAATTTTCTAAAATTGACAAAATTGGATGTGGTCAGTATGGAAAAATGGTGCGTGGTACACATATCACGCTATATAGGTATGATAGTCCTAGGTACTCCTAATGGAGCACGCTTAGTGGGATATCTGAAATAATTTTGGAATTTGAGAAAAATCGAGTTGAAAATCTTGAAATTTCTCGAGAGGATTTGTGAACCATGTGGGAAAATAGAAGTGGTACACGTTCCAGGACATATAGAAATGGTGCTCCAAAGGGTCTTTAATAGATCTATAATAGTGGAATAGGTGAAATAATTTCCAAATAATTTTAATTATTTTTTGAAAAAGTGAGTTTTTTGAAAATTTTCTAAAATTGACAATATTGGATGTGGTCAGTATGGAAAAATGGTGCGTGGTACACATATCACGCTATATAGGTATGATAGTCCTAGGTACTCCTAATGGAGCACGCTTAGTGGGATATCTGAAATAATTTTGGAATTTGAGAAAAATCGAGTTGAAAATCTTGAAATTTCTCGAGAGGATTTGTGAACCATGTGGGAAAATAGACGTGGTACACGTTCCAGGTCATATAGAAATGGTGCTCCAAAGGGTCTTTAATAGATCTATAATAGTGGAATAGGTGAAATAATTTCCAAATAATTTTAATTATTTTTTGAAAAAGTGAGTTTTTTGAAAATTTTCTAAAGTTGACAATATCGGATGTGGTCAGTATGGAAAAATGGTGCGTGGTACACATATCACGCTATATAGGTATGATAGTCCTAGGTACTCCTAATGGAGCACGCTTAGTGGGATATCTGAAATAATTTTGGAATTTGAGAAAAATCGAGTTGAAATCTTGAAATTTCTCGAGAGGATTTGTGAACCATGTGGGGAAAATAGAAGTGGTACACGTTCCAGGACATATAGAAATGGTGCTCCAAAGGTTCTTTAATAGATCTATAATAGTGGAATAGGTGAAATAATTTCCAAATAATTTTAATTATTTTTGAAAAAGTGAGTTTTTTTGAAAATTTTCTAAAATTGACAATATTGGATGTGGTCAGTATGGAAAAATGGTGCGTGGTACACATATCACGCTATATAGGTATGATAGTCCTAGGTACTCCTAATGGAGCACGCTTAGTGGGATATCTGAAATAATTTTGGAATTTGAGAAAATCGAGTTGAAAATCTTGAAATTTCTCGAGAGGATTTGTGAACCATGTGGGAAAATAGAAGTGGTACACGTTCCAGGACATATAGAAATGGTGCTCCAAAGGGTCTTTAATAGATCTATAATAGTGGAATAGGTGAAATAATTTCCAAATAATTTTAATTATTTTTTGAAAAAGTGAATTTTTTGAAAATTTTCTAAAATTGACAATATTGGATGTGGTCAGTATGGAAAAATGGTGCGTGGTACACATATCACGCTATATAGGTATGATAGTCCTAGGTACTCCTAATGGAGCACGCTTAGTGGGATATCTGAAATAATTTTGGAATTTGAGAAAAATCGAGTTTGAAAATCTTGAAATTTCTCGAGAGGATTTGTGAACCATGTGGGAAAATAGACGTGGTACACGTTCCAGGACATATAGAAATGGTGCTCCAAAGGGTCTTTAATAGATCTATAATAGTGGAATAGGTGAAATAATTTCCAAATAATTTTAATTATTTTTTGAAAAAGTGAGTTTTTTGAAAATTTTCTAAAATTGACAATATTGGATGTGGTCAGTATGGAAAAATGGTGCGTGGTACACATATCACGCTATATAGGTATGATAGTCCTAGGGTACTCCCTAATGGAGCACGCTTAGTGGGATATCTGAAATAATTTTGGAATTTGAGAAAAATCGAGTTGAAAATCTTGAAATTTCTCGAGAGGATTTGTGAACCATGTGGGAAAATAGACGTGGTACACGTTCCAGGACATATAGAAATGGTGCTCCAAAGGGTCTTTAATAGATCTATAATAGTGGAATAGGTGAAATAATTCCAAATAATTTTAATTATTTTTTGAAAAAGTGAGTTTTTTGAAAATTTTCTAAAATTGACAATATTGGATGTGGTCAGTATGGAAAAATGGTGCGTGGTACACATATCACGCTATATAGGTATGATAGTCCTAGGTACTCCTAATGGAGCACGCTTAGTGGGATATCTGAAATAATTTTGGAATTTGAGAAAAATCGAGTTGAAAATCTTGAAATTTCTCGAGAGGATTTGTGAACCATGTGGGAAAATAGAAGTGGTACACGTTCCAGGACATATAGAAATGGTGCTCCAAAGGGTCTTTAATAGATCTATAATAGTGGAATAGGTGAAATAATTTCCAAATAATTTAATTATTTTTTGAAAAAGTGAATTTTTTGAAAATTTTCTAAAATTGACAAAATTGGATGTGGTCAGTATGGAAAAATGGTGCGTGGTACACATATCACGCTATATAGGTATGATAGTCCTAGGTACTCCTAATGGAGCACGCTTAGTGGGATATCTGAAATAATTTTGGAATTTGAGAAAAATCGAGTTGAAAATCTTGAAATTTCTCGAGAGGATTTGTGAACCATGTGGGAAAATAGACGTGGTACACGTTCCAGGACATATAGAAATGGTGCTCCAAAGGGTCTTTAATAGATCTATAATAGTGGAATAGGTGAAATAATTTCCAAATAATTTTAATTATTTTTTGAAAAAGTGAGTTTTTTGAAAATTTTCTAAAATTGACAAATTGGATGTGGTCAGTATGGAAAATGGTGCGTGGTACACATATCACGCTATATAGGTATGATAGTCCTAGGTACTCCTAATGGAGCACGCTTAGTGGGATATCTGAAATAATTTTGGAATTTGAGAAAAAATCGAGTTGAAAATCTTGAAATTTCTCGAGAGGATTTGTGAACCATGTGGGAAAATAGAAGTGGTACACGTTCCAGGACATATAGAAATGGTGCTCCAAAGGGTCTTTAATAGATCTATAATAGTGGAATAGGTGAAATAATTTCCAAATAATTTTAATTATTTTTTGAAAAAGTGAATTTTTTTGAAAATTTTCTAAATTGACAAAATTGGATGTGGTCAGTATGGAAAAATGGTGCGTGGTACACATATCACGCTATATAGGTATGATAGTCCTAGGTACTCCTAATGGAGCACGCTTAGTGGGATATCTGAAATAATTTTGGAATTTGAGAAAAATCGAGTTGAAAATCTTGAAATTTCTCGAGAGGATTTGTGAACCATGTGGGAAAATAGACGTGGTACACGTTCCAGGACATATAGAAATGGTGCTCCAAAGGGTCTTTAATAGATCTATAATAGTGGAATAGGTGAAATAATTTCCAAATAATTTTAATTATTTTTTGAAAAGTGAGTTTTTGAAAATTTTCTAAAATTGACAATATTGGATGTGGTCAGTATGGAAAAATGGTGCGTGGTAACACATATCACGCTATATAGGTATGATAGTCCTAGGTACTCCTAATGGAGCACGCTTAGTGGATATCTGAATAATTTTGGAATTTGAGAAAAATCGAGTTGAAAATCTTGAAATTTCTCGAGAGGATTTGGTGAACCATGTGGGAAAATAGACGTGGTACACGTTCCAGGACATATAGAAATGGTGCTCCAAAGGGTCTTTAATAGATCTATAATAGTGGAATAGGTGAAATAATTTCCAAATAATTTTAATTATTTTTTGAAAAAGTGAGTTTTTTGAAAATTTTCTAAATTGACAAATTGGATGTGGTCAGTATGGAAAATGGTGCGTGGTACACATATCACGCTATATAGGTATGATAGTCCTAGGTACTCCTAATGGAGCACGCTTAGTGGGATATCTGAAATAATTTTGGAATTTGAGAAAAATCGAGTTGAAAATCTTGAAATTTCTCGAGAGGATTTGTGAACCCATGTGGGAAAATAGACGTGGTACACGTTTCCAGGACATATAGAAATGGTGCTCCAAAGGGTCTTTAATAGATCTATAATAGTGGAATAGGTGAAATAATTCCAAATAATTTTAATTATTTTTTGAAAAAGTGAATTTTTTGAAAATTTTCTAAAATTGACAAAATTGGATGTGGTCAGTATGGAAAAATGGTGCGTGGTACACATATCACGCTATATAGGTATGATAGTCCTAGGTACTCCTAATGGAGCACGCTTAGTGGGATATCTGAAATAATTTTGGAATTTGAGAAAAATCGAGTTGAAAATCTTGAAATTTTCTCGAGAGGATTTGTGAACCATGTGGGAAAATAGACGTGGTACACGTTCCAGGACATATAGAAATGGTGCTCCAAAGGGTCTTTAATAGATCTATAATAGTGGAATAGTGAAATAATTTCCAAATAATTTAATTATTTTTTGAAAAAGTGAGTTTTTTTGAAATTTTCTACAATTGACAATATTGGATGTGGTCAGTATGGAAAAATGGTGCGTGGTACACATATCACGCTATATAGGTATGATAGTCTAGTACTCCTAATGGAGCACGCTTAGTGGGATATCTGAAAATAATTTTGGAATTTGAGAAAATCGAGTTGAAATCTTGAAATTTCTCGAGAGGATTTGTGAACCATGTGGGAAAAATAGGACGTGGTACACGTTCCAGGAACATATAGAAATGGTGCTCCAAAGGGTCTTTTAATAGATCTATAATAGTTGGAATAGGTGAAATAATTTCCAAATAATTTTAATATTTTTTGAAAAAGTGAGTTTTTTGAAAATTTTCTAAAATTGACAATATTGGATGTGGTCAGTATGGAAAATGGTGCGTGGTACACATATCACGCTATATAGGTATGATAGTCCTAGGTACTCCTAATGGAGCACGCTTAGTGGGATATCTGAAATAATTTTGGAATTTGAGAAAAATCGAGTTGAAAATCTTGAAATTTCTCGAGAGGATTTGTGAACCATGTGGGAAAATAGACGTGGTACACGTTCCAGGACATATAGAAATGGTGCTCCAAAGGGTTTTAATAGATCTATAATAGTGGAATAGGTGAAATAATTTCCAAATAATTTAATTATTTTTTGAAAAAGTGAGTTTTTGAAATTTTCTAAAATTAACAATATTGGATGTGGTCAGTATGGAAAAATGGTGCGTGGTACACATATCACGCTATATAGGTATGATAGTCCTAGGTACTCCTAATGGAGCACGCTTAGTGGGATATCTGAAATGATTTTGGAATTTGAGAAAAATCGAGTTGAAAATCTTGAAATTTCTCGAGAGGATTTGTGAACCATGGGAAAAATAGAAGTGGTACACGTTCCAGGACATATAGAAATGGTGCTCCAAAGGGTCTTTAATAGATCTATAATAGTGGAATAGGTAAAATAATTTCCAAATATTTTAATTATTTTTTGAAAAAGTGAATTTTTTGAAAATTTCTAATGACAAAATTGGATGGGTCAGTATGGAAAAATGGTGCGTGGTACACATATCACGCTATATAGGTATGCTCCATTAGGAGTACCTAGGACTATCATACCTATATATCGTGATATGTGTACCACGCACCATTTTTCCATACTGACCACATCCAATATTGTCAATTTTAGAAAATTTTCAAAAAATTCACTTTTTCAAAAAATAATTAAAATTATTTGAAATTATTTCACCTATTCCACTATTATAGATCTATTAAAGACCCTTTGGAGCACCATTTCTATATGTCCTGGAACGTGTACCACTTCTATTTTCCCACATGGTTCACAAATCCTCTCGAGAAATTTCAAGATTTTCAACTCGATTTTTCTCAAATTCCAAAATTATTTCAGATATCCCACTAAGCGTGCTCCATTAGGAGTACCTAGGACTATCATACCTATATAGCGTGATATGTGTACCACGCACCATTTTTCCATACTGACCACATCCAATATTGTCAATTTTAGAAAATTTTCAAAAAACTCACTTTTTCAAAAAATAATTAAAATTATTTGGAAATTATTTCACCTATTCCACTATTATAGATCTATTAAAGACCCTTTGGAGCACCATTTCTATATGTCCTGGAACGTGTACCACTTCTATTTCCCACATGGTTCACAAATCCTCTCGAGAAATTTCAAGATTTTCAACTCGATTTTTCTCAAATTCCAAAATTATTTCAGATATCCCACTAAGCGTGCTCCATTAGGAGTACCTAGGACTATCATACCTATATAGCGTGATATGTGTACCACGCACCATTTTTCCATACTGACCAATCCTTTCCAAAAAATGTTAAATAAATTTGATATATTTTAAAGAGCGATATATGGCATACCAATTATATTTTTGGTAGTTTGTTGTCATGGACCAATGAAAGCACCTTGGAGAGCCATTTCCATGATATAAATTTGGAACATGGTTCCTGTTGCTCACATTGTCCATTTTAGTACACTAGTCATTTCAAGAAATTCTGTTAAATGCTTAACAGCCGCTGTTAACTGCAAAATCAGCCTGTTAAAAATGTGGTTTTGTCTTTGCTAGTTAAATACGTTTTATCTTCACATACCATGTTTACACAATAGTCTGTAGTTTAAACTTAAAAATAGAATTAAAGTATTAACCTTAACTCTAGCCGGAATTACATTATAGTCTGGTAATTAGATTACACTACAGTTTGTCTTATAGTTTACACTTAATCAGCTTTAGATTACACTATTAAACAAAAGGTGATAGTTTAACACTATCATCTGGCTTTTACATTACGATCTGGTCTATAGTTACTATATAGTCTGGCCTATAGTTTACAGTATAGTGTGGCCTATAGGTTACTCTATAGTGTGGCCTATAGTTTACACTATAGTGTGGCCTATAGTTTACACTTATAGTGTGGCCTAGTTACACTATAGTGTTGGCCTATATTTACACTATAGTGTGGCCTATAGTTTACACTGATAGTAAACTAAATGTGATAGTTTACATTATCATCTGCCTTTAGTTACATTATGATTCTGCATAGTTTACTCTATAGTCTGGCCTATAATTTACT
>PYHX02000105.1:0-26975 GCA_004302925.2 Cochliomyia hominivorax | reverse complement strand
TCATAAAACTCTTAAATTAAAGCAATTCTATTGAAATTTGGCACAAATAATTTTTTAACTATTTTAAAAGTATACTATAAATATATTTACCACATGGTCCATATTTTAATATAGCTCCCATTAAGGCCTCTTCCCGGAATATGATTTATAGCTTATAACACTTTTAGATTTGAAATTCTATTGAAATTGGCCACTAATTTTCTAGCTATTTTAAATTATGTTGTAAACTTTATTAAAATGGGTCCATATTTTGATATAGCTCCCATATAGTCCCTTCCGGAATATGATTTATAGCTTATAAAACTCTTAAATTTGAACCAATTCTATTGAAATTTGCACAACTAATTTTCTAGCTATTTTAAATATATGTTATAAAATTTATTAACATGGGTCCATATTTGATATAGCTCCCATATAAGCCCCTTCCCGGAATATGATTTACAGCTTATAACACTTTTAGATTTGAGATAATTCTATTAAGATTTGACACAGTTAATTTTCTAGCTATTTTAAATATATGTTATAAAATTAATTAACATATAAATATGTGTTATAAATTTTGTTAACATGGGTCCATATTTTGATATAGCTCCATTATAACGCCCCTTCCCGAGTAAATAAAGACCAATTCTATTGAAAGTCGACACAATTATTTTGCTAACTGTTCTGAAGATATTATATTAATTTGCCCTGTATCGGTCCAAATTTTCCTATAGCTCCCTTATAACGGGATTTTCCGGAAAACGGATTAGAGTTTATAAAACATTTAAATAAAGATCAATTCCATTAAAATTTAGCACAATGATTTTTCTAACTATAATAAAAGTATATTATAAATATGAACAATCTTGGTCCAAACTTTGTTGTAGCTCCCATATAAGACCCCTTCCCGGAAAATAGTTTTGAGTTTATAACAAGCATATTTTTTCTTTTTATACGCTCCACACTACAAGTGGTAGAGAGAGAATATTAACTTTGTCATTCTGTGTGTAACGCCATAATGTATATATTCTTGCATCAAGTCAAAATCTCAGTCGATTTTCGTCAATGTTTTTGTCTGCTCACATCCGCAAAAATTAACAGAGCTCAATGAAAATTGGTAGAAAAAAGGCAGTTCAGTAGAAAAATTTTATAGCTTAAATTGTAACTAATTTTATGACTAATTAAGTATTTCTGTGTTATATACATTTGTGAATATATGTGTGTCTATGGAACCTAACGTATTAACTTTACACGAATTTGTGGTGGAGGGTATTTAAGATTCGGCATAGCCGAATATAGCATTCTTACTTGTTTTATTTTATTATTATCTGCCGTATTGAAAAAAGCTTATTTTACTTATTTAAAGTAAAATTTTATAATCGAATTTGTATTCTTAAGAGTTTTTAAGAACTTTTAATAAAAAATTAAAATTAAACAATTTATAATTAATTTTGACAAAAGTAAAAAAAATCACGACCGCTTTCATTCGCTTATACTTTGCAAGTACTTTCTTCATTTTATTTTCTTATGTATAAAAAAAGCCTACTTTTTTATTTACATTACCCTGTTGCTTTTAA
The DNA here is from genome assembly GCA_004302925.2 of Cochliomyia hominivorax. Taxonomy (NCBI): domain Eukaryota; kingdom Metazoa; phylum Arthropoda; class Insecta; order Diptera; family Calliphoridae; genus Cochliomyia; species Cochliomyia hominivorax. The sequence goes on along the minus strand of PYHX02000105.1, from coordinate 25,416 downwards.
CATATTAAGCAACAGGGTTTACTAACATTAAAATTAATTATTTCTACACTTAACAAAACTATATTTAAATTCATTTTTTTTACTATTACAAAAATTCATTTTTAAATAAAAATATTAACTTATATGACTAAAATTTTAAATGGGCGCAACATTCCGGCCCCAGTGAAGGACTGGAAAAACGTCTTCACTCTAATGGTAGTGGAGCCAATTTATGAATGGGGCGTCTATAAACGCCGCTTTTGGTTTTGACCTCCGCCACTCTGACCTTGCCGTCTTCTCCTTCTACGATTCCGACGACTTTCCCGGTCAGCCAACTCTGCGGCGGGTAGTTGTCTTCGTGGATTATTACCACTTGACCGATGTTGATGTTCGGCTTGGGATCGTGCCATTTGGCTTTGCCTTGCAGACCCAGAATGTAGTCTTTCGACCAAGCCCGCCAGAACGTCAGCTTGAGATCGCAAAGCAGTCGCCAACGCTTGCATAATTTCACCTCTTTGCCGATCCCTTCTTCTGCGGATTCTGGCGGCAGCGAACGCAGACCCTCTCCGATCAATAGGTGAGCTGGAGTTAGCGCCTCTCCGTCGTTCGGGTCTGGAGACAACGGTGCTAGCGGACGACTGTTGAGCACCGCCTCTACTTCTGCGAGCATTGTTGCCATTTCCTCGCTGGTGAGAGATGCATTTCCTATTACGCGCAGAAGTAGGAATTTCGCCTGTTTGACTGCGGCCTCCCACAGTCCTCCGAAGTGGGGCGCCCGAGGTGGTATGAAGCTGAACCTCACCCCGGACGACGCTGCGTACGATTCGATGGCTTTGGCGCTGCTGACGAACGCTTGTTGAAGGTCCTTCATGACTCGACTGGCTCCGACGAAGTTCGTCGCGTTGTCGCAGTGGACAATTTGTGGCAGTCCTCTCCTGGCGGTGAACCTTTTAAAACAAAGAAGAAAAGCATCAGTAGACAAATCAGATACTAATTCTAAATGTACCGCCTTAGAAGTGAAACACACGAAAACCGCTATATACATTTTTAATGGGGGTCTGCCACGAATTCTTAATGAAACGTTAACGGGACCACAAAAGTCTACACCGACGATTAAAAATGGTCGAGTAGCTCTCACTCTATTAGCGGGTAAATTTCCCATTATTTGAGACATAAGCTTAGGTTTATAGCGGAAGCAATGAACACACTTGCGAACTATTCTGCTGCACTCTTCTTTCGCATTAATTAGCCAAATATTTTCCCGCGAAAGAGATATTAAAGCTTTAGTACCAGCATGACAATTGTCAAGATGAAGATTTCGCAAATAAAGTGTTACAAAGCTATTTTTTTTCGGTAACAAAAGTGGGAATTTGGTATTATAATCCAAATTTGCATTTAGCAATCTCCCACCTACCCTTATTAGTGAAAATGATCTATTTTCCTCATCAAATTTGTGGATAAATGGTGTTAGCCTTTGCAAACTTGATGGTAAGACAAGAGATTTCTGTAATTTAGATATCTCCTCAGAAAAATGATATTTCTGGATAGTCTCTACAAGTCGGTAAAACGACCATTTCAATTCCTTTGCAGTAGGTATAGAATTCATTTCAATTTTTCTTTTATTCAGAATATCAATGAATCTGAATACAAAAGCAGTTACCCGTAGTAATTTTTTGTATGAAGAATATTTTTCAATTAGATCAAGCAGACAACTTTGCTGACCCTCTACTATTAAAACCACATTCGTTTTTCTTTTTTCCAATATTTGTTGGTTCTCCGTTAACTCAAAGTTTTTGTTAACAGGCCATTTGGAACTATCGTTCAACAGAAACGATGGTCCTTCAAACCAAATAGAATTTTTCAACTCATTCACGTCACATCCTCTTGATACAATGTCAGCTGGATTCTGTTTTGTTGGCACATGTCGCCAAGAAATCCCTTCTGAACATTCTTGAATTTCAGCAACTCGATTAGAAACGAATGTTGCTAGTAAGGATGGATGAGTTTTTATCCAATGCAAGGTTATTTCTGAATCTGTCCAGAAATTAACACTCTCGATTTTAAATTTTATCATAAACTTAATTCGAGTCCATAACTTAGCCAGTAGGTGTGCAGCGCATAACTCAAGTCTCGGAAGAGATTTAGTCTTAAGTGGAGCGACTTTAGATTTAGCTGTAAGTAGCCTTGAATCAACTTTATTTGATTCAGAACATCTTATATATATGCAACAACCGTACGCACGAATAGAAGCATCAGCAAATCCATGAATTTGGATTTTTGTTGCTGAAGTTGTTTGGACGAATCTTGGGATTGTAATTGAATCAATTTCCATTAAATTAGATTTGAAATTTTCCCATGAAGTATTTAGTCTCATAGGAATTGATTCATCCCAGTCAAGTTTTTGTACCCAAAGCTCTTGAAGTAACATTTTAGCTTTTGTTACAATTGGGCATAAAAGTCCGAGAGGATCAAACAATCGCGACGAAACAGATAAAATATTTCTTTTAGTCGCTTTCAAATCTTTAAAATTGTCTTTCAAATGAAACTTAAATGAATCATTCTTCGGAACCCAATGTATGCCTAGAGCTTTAGCAGAATCGGAGTCACTTTGTAATAATTTTTCATTTTCCAATGAACTTATAAACTTAGGATGATTTGAGAACCATTTCGTAAGTTTAAACCCAGCTGAACTTAAAATTTCAGTAACTTGGTTACGAATTATATTCAGGTCTTGGTAGCTTTCAGCTCCAGTTAATAAATCATCCACATAAAAATCACTGCGAATAACTTTTGAACCAATTGGTAAAGTCTCTTTGAATAAATCACTTAAATGAATCAAACATCTGATGGCTAAAAATGGCGCTGAAGCCGTACCATATGTTACCGTGTTTAATTTAAACACTTTTATATCTTCAGATGGATTCTGCCTCCAAAGGATTAACTGATAATTTCTATTATTTTCGTCAACTAAAACTTGACGATACATTTTCTCAATATCAGCAGTGATTGCATATTTATTAAGGCGAAAACGGATCAATGTCGAATATAATTCTTCTTGTATTGTGGGACCAACCATTAATAAATCATTAAGTGATAGTTGTGAAGAAGTTCGACATGAAGCATCAAAAACTACTCGAAGTTTTGTAGTTGTACTTTGAGGTCGCAGAACACATTGGTGTGGAATAAAATAATGAGGAAATTCTGGAATGTTGTCTATAATTGACATATGACCTAAGTCGAAATACTCCTTCATAAAATCATGATACATTTCTCTCAAAATTGTGTCTTTGGAAATTTTTCGCTCCAAAGCGAGAAATCTCCTCTTAGCAGTTTCAAAAGATGAACCCAATGCTTTTGTATCAGATTTGAAAGGCAATGAGACTTTAAATCGTCCTGACGATAAACGTCGCACAGAATTTCTAAAAATGTCCTCACATTGCTGCTGTTTCTCAGTATATAATTTTGTTGATTCTTTCGGGATATCTTCTAATTCCCAGAATTTTCGAACTATGGAATCAACATTACTCTCGTTTTCTATAGAAGTATTTATATGAAAAACTTTGTTATTATCTGAGCCCTTTGGCTGATTATACTTTCCAGTAACAATCCAACCAAGCGATGTTTTTTGCAAAATAGGCAGGCTAGAATTAAACTTTATTTGACCTACACAAATCAAATCGAAAAATACTTCTGCGCCTATTAACAAATCTATTTTCTGAGGTCTATGAAAGCTAGGATCAGCTAATTCTATATTCTTGGGAATATTAAGGCTTGTTGTACGAATATTTCCATCAGGTTGTAAATTAGTAATTGAACTCAATACCCAAAACTTCGAAGTAAATTGAGTAGAGTTAACCCTCGACGTGACAGTTAAATTTACGCAAGATTTTGAAAATGAATTTGTTTCTCCAATGCCATTTAAATTTAATCTGCCTCCTTCTCTTTTTAATCTCAGTAGCTGTGCAAGTTCCTCAGTAATCAAATTTGGTTGAGAACCGGAATCTAAAAGAGCTCTGGCTAATATAAACTCACCAGAACTATTTCGTACTTTCACAACAGCCGTGGCTAGAATAATTCTTCCATCCGAAGATGAGTAGTTTACAGAAGCGTGTGAAGTCGACGGCTGTTCAGAGTAGTTATTATTAGAACCAGTATTATACCTATGTAAAAGTGAATTGTGAGATCCACTACAGATTCTACACTTAGACGATGTGCATCTTGCTACTGTATGTCCTTTTTTCAAACAATTTATACATGCTGGCACAGATTTGATAAAATCAAATCTTTGAAGTACAGGCTCAGCAGTAAATGAAGGGCAATTGTTAATTATATGTTGATTTGATTTACAAAACATACATTTTTCAGCAGATTGTTTCGATTTCGTAATATTTAGTGATGTTCTGTTATGTTTTTTATTAGAATTATCAGTTTTATTCTTATTCAACCTCGGTCTTGAACTTGAAGATTCATCAGCAGAAATATGTTGATATCGTTTGTTCAAGGCGGTTTCACAGTCAGACCAGAGTGGCAGCTTTTCGAAATCTAGCTGTTCTTCCCACTTAGATTTTGTGACTGGATCTACTTTTGACATCACTAAATGTATTAAAATAGCATTTGTAATTTTCTTGTCATCACCTATTGTCAAAAGTGAGTCGTAAATTGCAGAAACAGTATCGATCATGCTTCGCAAAGCAGAAGCTGAAGGTTTCGTGATCTCTGGAAGATCGAAAAGTTTGGCGATATTATCAAAAAATATCAAACACTCATTATCATAAACCTTTTTTAAACTGGCTAATGCCTTGGGGTAATTTTCCTCAGAAATCTGAAAAGCTTTGACTGTACCCAAAGCTTCATCGGATAAGCATGATATCAAATGATTAAATTTTTCTATATCTGTCAACGTCGGGTCATTGTGGACTAAGTTCTCAAATAAGCTCATAAAATTCTTATAATCGGAATATTTTCCGCTAAATTTGGGGAGCTTCATATTTGGGAGTCTTGACTGATGCGACTGTAAACTAAAGGATGTTTCAGGCACACTAGTTTTTCTATTTTTGGCCAAGATACTCAAAAACATTGATTTTGTAGACACACAAATATCCTCAAGCTCAGCTCTATCGTCATTATCGGGATCTAAATTATCCACTTCTGACTGTAGCTTCATTGCTTGGTCAATATAATTCACTAGAATATCTAATCGACATTCTAGTTCAATAGGGTTGAATGAAATCGTCTTTTCCCGAATAGATTGACGAATTCGTGCAATATTTTGTACAACTTTAGCCTTTTTTACTAATAATTTCTCCAAAGTTTCCGATTTGGAAGGAGAATCTTGACGTCTTTTACCAGTCATCATGAAATTTTATTAAAAAACGAAATGTTTTAAAGTAAAAATGTACGACCTAATTAATTTATAGGCCGAAATAATATTTATTTTCTACTTTGTTTACAATTTTGTTTTAAGGATACGATTATTCCCGATTTCGAATTATTCTCTCGTCGGTTACACAATATTCGGAATATGATTCCAAAATTTATTCTTTTATTGTTGAAAACGACTTTATTCCTAATTATAATAATTTATTAAATTCTTCAAAAACACTTGATCAGCCTTTGGTAAAAAAATAAGAAAATTTATTTTATTTACCAAGAAAAATCGAAATTAATTATTTTAATTTGTATACAAATTTTATTTGGAAATTTCGTTAAAATTATGAACACACTTATTATTAAATATTTTATAATAATACGAAAATAATTTTTTCGTTGCTAGTGTGAACACTCTTTTAACTTTGTAAATTAAATTTGTGTGAAATTAAACTTTCGATGCTAGTGTGCACGCACTCACTGTTAACAGCTGATGTAAAAAAAATTCAAGTGTTATAGGAACGAATGGAAATGAACCTTTTGTTCAACAAACAGCGAATGAAAGAATAAAGAAGACCAAAAAATAATAAATTAATTATTTTATAAAAAATTAAATTTAACACTCGCGAATATTGTGTATTTACTTTAAATAAATTATAAAATAAAATTTTCAACAAATGTTTGAAATACCGACGGCAAAACAAGAAAAAGAATTCAAAAAAAAAATTCTCAAATTAAATGAGACAATAATGTAAGTATGTACGTTTGTGAATTTGTTTAAAGTTAAAACAATTAACACTCGCGATCGTTTCACTTTTAAGGGTGGTTTTTTATTTTCTATATTTAAATAAAATAAATATATAATTTGTTTCACTATGAAGTGTAAAAAATATTTTTTGTGTTCGACTTGCAAAAGCGACAATTTATTTATATTTTTGAATAATTTACAAAAAATCTCTTAAATTTGATTAAATTACAAATTTAAGGTTTAACACAAATATTTTTTACACTTTTACCTGTTGTTCGGATGAATCAGAATTACTCCCCTGATTACTCTCAGCTCTACAAACGATGCAACGGCAACGAGGTGACATCAGGAACAGGCTTCGAAAGTTTTTATTATTATTTTTTTTTTATAATTTTTTTTTATTAGATTGTTTTTTTTATTGTTTTATGTTTTTTTTTTATTTATTGTTTTATGTTTTTTTTTAATTGTTTTTTTTTTAATTATTTAAAAAACACTTTTTTATATTAAAAAAGAACACTTTTTTTATATATATAAAAAAACACTTTTTATATTATTAAGGAACACTTTAATAATAATAATGTCCCTGCTCGGGCGCCAAAATGTATTCTTAAGAGTTTTTAAGAACTTTTAATAAAAATTAAAATTAAACAATTTATAATTAATTTTGACAAAAGTAAAAAAAATCACGACCGCTTTCATTCGCTTATACTTTGCAAGTACTTTCTTCATTTTATTTTCTTATGTATAAAAAAAGCCTACTTTTTTATTTACATTACCCTGTTGCTTTTAACATATTAAGCAACAGGGTTTACTAACATTAAAATTAATTATTTCTACACTTAACAAAACTATATTTAAATTCATTTTTTTTACTATTACAAAAATTCATTTTTAAATAAAAATATTAACTTATATGACTAAAATTTTAAATGGGCGCAACAGAATTCATCAACCAGTTGTCAAATATTTAAAGTGGGTATAAACCTTTGATAAACGTACATTAAGGGAAATTTATGATATTTTCTAACTTTTTTGTATATATAGACATTATTTCTAAGTCGATTCTGCTTAATTAGGAGTTATTTATAGACCTTTATGTTCTGGTCATCATTTTCGTTTATCATATATTCGTATTTATCACCCTAAAAAATAAATTATAGAAAAAAAATTTAAAAAAATTAATAAACAATATAAAAATAAATGAAAAATATAACACAATAGTTTAGTGACGAACATATGATCAAAACAAGTCAAATAGAGCTCGTTATTCGAATACTAGTTTTGTCTATAAAACTAATTTAATATTATTAGATTCTTTCTAATATTTAAATTTCATCTATTTTAGTACTTTTATTTATCAATGAATATAAAATTTCGAAAATAGTTGATTTTATACAAAAATTTAAAAATATATTTTAAAATTTAAACTACTCGGATGAAATTTCATTCGATAGTTAATATTTTTATAGTTATTAACTATTGTTAGATTTAATCTGAAAGAAATAATTTTGGCGACTTTTGATGATTTTTATTTTCAGAAAATAATTTTTTGCAATTTTGAGTTTAATTTTTAGCTTTAAAGGTAAAAGAAATCCGACTATCATGATTTTAATAACATAAATCTAACCCCCTCTTCCACCGTATGACATAAATTTCATGTAAATTTTAATATGTATGTGTATAAAAAATTTGAATGATATTTTTTTCCAATTTCCAATTTCCAATAAAACAATGTTAAATCGATGTTATTTCATAATAAATCAAGTTTTTTTTTGAATTTTCTTCCTTGAAATTTTACTACTAAAAAGTTAATTTAAAAAATGATTTTTTATAATTTTATAAATTAATATCTAAAGATTCTAATTGTACGAAATTAATTCACTGTGAATCTAAAAAAGTTTAATTTAAACAAAAATGAACAAAATTTCGTCAACCCCAAATCAGCAATATTTTTAACGATGATTTTGCTTCAAGGTTTTTTCTATGTGTATGTAATAAAGTCATGTAATAAAGTCAAAAATATGATTATATCTAAATTATATTGATCAATTTTCTTGATCTGTTGAGTACGATTTATATCATGTTTCAAATGAAATAAATCTATTCAATCACTAACTGTAAAAGGATTTATTCAAGTCCAAATTTGATAAATATTTATGTATATGAGTTTTGTGCATAAAACTAGAATATTGATTATTATTTATCTTTATTGATGATAATTCTTTTTTACAAATATAAAACGATAAAAACTAAGAAAAAAAAAACAAGTTAAAGCAATTTTCTACAAGAAATAAATCATTCATTCATTCATTTATTTATTCTGTATTTCAAAGAATATTTACAAACAAATAAAAACTTTTAAAAAGAAAATAAAAATATGTATACATTAATGTATGTATGTTTGTATAAGTATTTTCATCTCAAGTGGTCATTGTGCACATTTAGTCAGTTGTCTCATTGTAGTCTTCGTCATCATCAATAAGAATAACTACGACAACGATAACTTTGACTACCAAAACGAAAAAAATTCAATAAGAATGCTATATTCGGCTGTGCCGAATCTTAAATAAACTTTAAAAAAAAAACCATTTTTTTAAACAACCTGTTTTCCAGGCCTCATTCGGGATTTACATGTAAATATGAACCGATATTCGTCAAATAAATTACGCGTATTAAAAAATTTATAATTAATAAAATTTTCAAAGGGTCGATTCATAACTCCTCATAATTAAAAAAAATTAATTGTGTCGATTTTATTACAATTTGTTCTTCTTTAATAGTTTTATATAAAGGGGGTTAAATGATAGACGGACATAGCTAAATTGACTCAGATTTTGATTTGATGAAAGTATATATATACTTTTTGGGGTCTGAAATGATTTATTCTTGGCCTTACGCACGTAACGAAAAAGTTAATTTACCTTCATCACCACTTATGGTGGTGGAGGACATACAAATTTAATCAAAATGAAAACCCTTCTCTGGAAAGGGACCTAATTGCAAAAAGGGCCTAAGAGCGATAATTGTGCTCAATTTTAATAATTTGATTTAAGTTTTAAAATCTTATAAATGTAGCAAAATATGGACTGATATTCGTCACGAAGTACCAAGAAAAATAACAGTGTGGAACTTCAATAGAATTGGTCTTTGTTTACTAGTTTTATAAGCTCAAAAGTGTTTTCGAGGAAAGTGATCCTTTATAGGAGCTACAACAAAATATGGATCAAGTTTGTTCATATTTATAATATAAACTTGTGTTAAATTCCAATGGAATTGATGTTTATTAAAATGGTTTATAAACTCAAACCCGTTATCCGGCAAAACGCTTTATAAGGGAGCTATAGGAAAATATGGACAAATAAAGGGCAAATTAATATCATATCTTCAGAATAGTTAGAAAAAAAATTGTGTAGAATTTCAATAGAATTGGTCTTTATTTACTAGTTTAATTGTTTTCGCTGGGGAGTCTGATATGGGTGCTATATCAAACTATGGACCGAGATTACATTTTTTAGAAGAAATTAAAAAGTTCTTTTTCGGAATGTTCAGATATCAGTCTATAACTTCCTTGGTAATAAACCGATATAGCTGGTTTTAAATAGGAAAATATTTAGGACAATAACAAATAATGTGGGAAAATTTCCAATTTTGAATTCGGACAATTATTCTATGCGTGAGAATGCTTCCAACAGACAGACAGACGGACATAGCTAAATCAGTGTAGGGTATGAGATAATTCCTTCTTGGCATTACACACGGAATTACAAAGAATATATCCTCATCACCACTTGTGGTGGTGGAGGGTATAAAATGAAACAGATGAAGACACTTGAAATAAAAAGAAAAACCATTGATGGTGATGATAGTTAATAGTAGTGGTCATGTTGTTGTTATATTTTTTGTTCTTTTTTTTTAATACCCTTCATCAACAGAAGTTGTAAATGTCAATATATTTATTTTGTTATTGCGTATGCCGGAAACAGAAAAACACTTTTTAGGTTATAGAAAGTACAACAAGTATGGACTTAAAGCCCGTTAAGTACGAAGATTTCATACACCACAACATTGACTTTAAAAGCTATTAAAAATTAATGGACGCCCCTATATACATTTATTTTCTAATTTATGCTTAAGATTGCACACATATGAGAGATTTGCGTATTTTATCATCAAATCAAAATCTGAGTCAATTTAGCTATGTCCGCCTCTCATTTAACTCCCTTTATATAAAACTATTAAAGAAGAACAAATTGTAATAAAATCGACACAATTAATTTTTTAGCTTTCCTGAATAAACGTTATTAATTTAAACAAGAGGTTCATATTTTGATATATCTCCCATATGACCCTTCCGGAAAACGTATTTGAGCTTAGAGAATATTTTAATAAAGACCAATTCTGCCGATATTCGGTATAATAATTTTTCTAATTGTCTTAAATATATATTTAATATATATTGTTGATTTGAACAGTCTCACTCCATATTGTGCTATAGCGCCTATATTAGATCCCACACAATTGTTATTTTTTTAACTATCTTTAATATATATTACTAATTTGATCATATACGTATCTAATTTCTTTTCCTTATCATTACTTTTTTAAAAAAATGGACCGTTAAAATCTATTGCTCTGTAGCAATATTTGTAGATAATTTCAAGAATATGTTGCCATATTTCACTGTAGTTTGTTGGTGCAATATCCTCAACTCCTGCTGATTTTTACATAATATTCGTGGTGGAGTGTATTTAAGATTCGGCACAGCCGAATATAACATTCTCACTTATTTCTTTTTTACTCTGCATTTATTTTATTGCATTTGTATCTGGCGAAGTATTATTTTGCTATATTTATATCTTTTTTTTTTGTGACAATGCAACTGAATAAACAACCGCTACCAACAATAACAACAATTACAACAACCAATCGTTGCACTACTTTGCTACAAATAAAAGTACAATTGATAAAAAATTTAATGTTTTTTACTAATCGTAATTTTCCATGGGTGTGTATGTGTAAAAGTCCTATGATTGTTTCGATAATTGATCCTGTTTTCTTACTTTTTATTTTTGTATCACGAGGAGAAGGTATCATAGATTTTAACTTAATTTAACTTTTAACGAAATTTTAACGAAAATGTAGTTGTTTTTTATCTTATATTTTAAAATAGTTGCCTTTAACTCGACGCACTTAGCTAAACGATTAGCAATAAAATATTTTTGCTTATAAAATTATTTACAAAGTTATCGAATCAAGAGCTTTTTCCATAATTTTTTACATTACACTTGTGATGTTATAATAGAATGTAATTCTGTTGGTTGACCTTTTCTTTATAGCGGATTTCCAATGTTTTAGTGAGAACAATAGAAGATTTGTACTTGTATACAACGGAGGATTCTCTATTTTTATCCCCTCATCACCACAAGAGGTGATTCGAGTATATTAATTTTGTCATTCCTTGTGTAACATCAAGAAGGAATCATTTCATAGCCTACAATGTATGAGATGATTCCTTTTAATCAAAACCTGAGTCGATTTAGCTATATCCGTCTGTTTGTGTGTTGGAAACATTCTCACGCCTAGAATAATTATCCGCATTCAATGAAATTTGGCCCCATTGTTTACTATTGTCCTAAACAGTTGCCTATTTTAAACCAGCTATATCTGTTTATAAGCAAAGAAGCTATAGACTGATATCTGAAACAACCTCAAAATTCTAAAAAATGTAGTTGGACTTAAACCAAACATTAATTTTAGCCTACAATTGTACGTACTCCATAATCATACAAAAAATCATCAGAATCTGATTATCAGAAAAAAGTTATAGACTATAATATGCAAAATTCTGATGCACCCCAAACTCTGTGTGTCATATCGGCCGCAATTTTTAAGATAATATCCTTGGTTTGAGTTTATCAAAGTATATTATAAAAATGCATAATCTGGGTCCATATTCTGCTATAGCTCCCATATAACACCCCTTCCCTGAAAACAGTTTTGAACTAGTAAATAAAGACCAATTCTATTGAAGTTCCACACTATAATTTTTCTTGGTACTTTTTGGAAAATATCGGTCCAAATTTTGCTACACTTATAAGATTTTTAAACTTAAATCAAATCTATTGAAATTGAGCTCAATTATTGCCTTTAGGACCTTTTTGCAATAAGGCCCCTTCCCAGAAAAGGTTTTTAAATTTGATTCAATTTGTTTAGTCTGTCTATACTATATTTGGTTGACACCTTTATAATCCTACTTTCTGGAATAGTTCTTAAATATGAACTAGTTCCATCGAAATATAGACAACTAGGTAATTGTCTCCAATATACGTAACTAATTTCTTAAATATTGCCCCTCATGTGGGAAACCACCACCACAAGTGATGAAGAGGGCATATTAACTTTGTCATACCATGTGTAACGCTAAGAAGGAATCATCTAAGACGCCATAATGTATATATGTTCTCAGCACACTCACATACGAAATAATTGACAGAGCTCAATGAAATCTTTTTTTGTCTATGTAATTTTGTAAAACCTTAACCCGTTGACCTATTGCCTTTAAATGCAAAAATGTTTTTATTGAAAATCTTTACATAGAAACACATGTCGGCACAAGGGCAAATTAGTTACGTTTATAGAACTTGGGAAATATTTGTGCTGCATTTCAATAAAATTTGTCCAAATTTAAGAGTTTTTAAACTTCAGGAGGGAAATTGTGTCAAAATAAAAATTCCAGAAAATTATATTGCATCTATATGACAGCATAATTCAAGAGTTTACCAAAATTCGTATTAATTCAATTTACTCGTTGTAAAATTAAGCAAATTTCTAGGTCTTGATTTTGAGATAGTCTCACATATCGGTCTATAATTTTTTCCAACCAGCCAAAAAGTTTATTTGGCCCGGTGTGTTGTGATTTTTTCTGATCGAAAAGTGTTAATTGATTGTTGTGAAATTTGTAATGTAACACCATGTAATATCGCACATCTCTGAAACTGTTAAAGAAAATTTCATAGAGCATTTGTTGAAATCATTATAAACTTTTTGAATAGAATACGGAGTAACGGTATTCCCAATACAAATTAAATGTTTGAGAAATTTTCATGAAATTTTATACTTTTGGCTGGGACATGGTTGGGTTGCATCCCAATAATAAATGAATAATATGATAACAAGTACTCACCTCTGTATCTGTTATAGCAAGCTTTATGAAAAGTAGAATGTACTTCATGACCCATTAGATAAAGACTTTGTTAGCAAATATTATAGTATGCAAAGCCTTTGTGTAGGGCACGATTGATTGTTTTGCCTGCAATTAAGTTTAACACATAAGTATATCGTTTATTGTAGAGTGTAAAATGAAATTATTTAATTTATTTAAATGAAAAATTTTACAAAAGATTTTGATTATTTGAAATGTCAAATAATCGCAGAAATGCCTTTAAATACATTTTAAACTTTTCTATTTATTTTAGTTAATTTAATTTTTTTTTCGCAGCCAAAATTAAGTATCCTTTTTCGTTGTGTAATTTAAATTATTTCCCTTTGAAATTCATTAACTTTTTTCATTTTTTATTCAAGCAATAATTATATATTTTATTACGATATTTTAAACATTATTAGGCAGATTTAATAAAGTTCCAAGTGCTTTTATGAAACATAATAGTTACAAGAATTCATAAAAATAGAATACAATGCGAAACAAAAATACACTTAATTTCCGTTTGTAAATAAAATAGAGTACAAAACAATACTAAATAACAATGAAAATGAAATAAAATAAAATAAAATGAAATGGAGAAAATAAGAGCCAAGTGGAAATGGCAATGATAATGACGATGGCAATGGAAATGGCGATGAAGTTGAATATGATTTCGTAGAGAATGAAGTATTTATTTCATCATCATAATAAAAATATTCTTACAATTCCATAATCAACAATAAGCATTATCTCATATATATATGTTCCTCCACCACCACAAGTGCTGACGAGGGTATATTAACTTTGTCATTGCGTGTGTAGCGCCCAGAAGGAATCATCTTAGATCCTTCAATGCATTTATATTATTGCATCAAATCAAAAACTGAGTCGATTTAGCTATGTCCGTCTGTCTGTCTGTAGGAAACATACTTACCTCTAAATTCTATAAAATTTTGCCACATTGTTGGTTACTGTCCTCATCATTTCCTTATTTAAAGCCAGCTATATCGGTTTATTACTAATACCTGAAACAACCACAAAATTCCGATCACAAAAATCTGATTAACAGAAAAAAATTTATAATCTATAATATTCAAAATTTTTATACACTCCATACTCTGTATGTCATATGGGCCGCAATTTTTAAGATAATTTACTGAAATTTGTCATATATACTAATTTTAATACACTTATAAATCCATAGAAGCCATATTTGATCCAGCTCCCAAATAAGGTCCCTTCCCGCAATATTAAATATAGCTTATGAAACTCTTAAATTTGAACCAATTATCTTGAAATTTGGCACAATTAATTTTCTAACTATTTTAAATATATGCTATAAATTTTATTAACATAGGTATATATATTTTGATATAGCTCCCATATGACGCCAATTCCTGGAAGACTGGTTTGAGTTTATAAAATAATTAAATAAAGACCAATTCCATTGGAATTCGGTACAAACATTTTTCTAACTATTTTTGATGTATATTTTAAATAAGAACAATCTCGTTCCATATTTTTTTCAATTTGCCACTTATATTTGTTTTGATATAGTTATAAATCCAAAGAAACTAGATTGTGCTGGGGCCTTTATTTGATGTAGCTCCCATATAGGGCCCCTTCCAGGGTATGGTTTATAGCTTATAGAACTTTTCAATATGAATTTGTAATCGCCTTAAATTTATGTTGTTAATTTGGCCAATCTCGGCAAATATTTTCCTATAGCTTCCATATAACATCCCTTTACGAAAAATCGGGTTTTAACTTATAAAATATTTAAGAATAACAAATTGTAATAAAATCGAAACAATTAATTTTCTAGCTTTCCTAAATATACTTTATTAATTTAAACAAGCGGTCCATATTTTGGTATAGCTCCCATATGACGCCCCCTTCTGGAAAACGTATTTGAGCTCATAAAAGATTCCAGTTGTCTTACATATGTATAAAATATATGTTGATTTGAACAGTCTCAATCCATATTGTGCGATAGCGCCAATATTAGACTCCACACAACTGTTATTTTTTAACTGTTTTTATAAATTTTATGAATCCTGGTCGATATTTTACCATTGCTCCAATACAACGTCACTTCCCGGAACACGAGTTAAAGCTTATAAAACTCTTAAATAAAACCCAGGTATTGAAGTTTTTCTAACTGTCATCAATATATGTTATAAATCTGGCCCTTTTTTGCTATAGCTCTCATATACGTATCTAATTTCTTTTCCTTATCATTACTTTTTTAATAAAATGGACCATTAAAATCTTTAGCCCTGTAGCAATATTTGAAGATAATTTCAAGAATATGTTGCCATATTTCACTGTAGTTTTCTGGCGTAATACCTTCAACTCATGCTAATTTTTATACCCTCCACCACCACAAGTGGTGAGGGTATATTAAGTTTGTCATTCTGTATGTAACGCCAAGAAGGAATCATCTCAGACCCAACAATGTATATATATTATTGCATCAAATCAAAAACTGAGTCGATTTAGCTATGTCCGTCTGTCCGTCTGTCCGTCTGTCCGTCTGTCCGTCTGTCCGTCTGTCTGTCTGTTGGAAACATTCTCACGCCTAGAATAATTGACCGAATTCAATAAAACTTGGCCACATTATTTGTTATTGTCCTAAGCAGTTTGCTATTTAAAACCAGCTATATCGGTTTATAAGCAAGGAAGTTATAGACCGATATCTGAAACAACCTCAAAATTTCAAAAATGAACTCTTATAATTTCTTCTAAAAATGTAATTGGACTAAAACAAAAAATTAATTTTAGCATACAATTACACGTGCTTCATCATCGTGCCAAAAATTATCAAAATCTGATTAACCGGAAAAAAGTTATAGGCTATAATATGCAAAATTTTGATACACCCCAAACTCTTTGTGTCATATGGACCGCAATTTTTAAGATAATTTACTGAAATTTGTCACAACTAATTTTTAAACCATTCTTAATATATGTTATAAATTTTATTAACATTGGTCCATATTTTAATATAGCTCCCATATAACGCCATTTCCCGGAATATGATTTATAGCTCATAAAACTCTTAAATTGGAACCAATTCTATTGAAATTTGGCACAAATAATTGTTTAACTATTTTAAATATATACTATAAATTTTATTTACATGGGTCCGTATTTTGATATAGCTCCCATATAAGGCCCCTTCCCGGAATGTGATTTATAGCTCATAAAACTCTTAAATTTGAACCAATTCTATTGAAATTTGGCACAACTTATTTCCTAGCCATTTTAAATATATGTTATAAATTATATTAAGATGGGTCCATATTTTGATATAGCTCCCATATAAGGACTTTCCCGGAATATGATTTATAGCTTATAAAACTTTTAAATTTGAACTAATTCTTATGAAATTTGGCACAATTATTGTTTCAACTATTTTAAATATATATTGTGAATTTTATTAATATGGACCCATATTTTGATATAGCTCCCATATAAGGCCCCTTCCCGGAATTTGATTTATAGCTCATAAAACTCTTAAATTGGAACCAATTCTATTGAAATTTGGCACAAATAATTGTTTAACTATTTTAAATATATACTATAAATTTTATACACATGGGTCCGTATTTTGATATAGCTCCCATATAAGGCCCCTTCCCGGAATTTGATTTATAGCTCATAAAACTCTTAAATTTGAACCAATTCTATTGAAATTTGGCACAACTGGTTTTCTAGCTATTTTAAATATATGTTATAAAATTTATTAACATGGGTCCATATTTTGATATAGCTCCCATATAAGGCCCCTTCCAGGAATATGATTTACAGCTTATAACACTTTTAAATTTGAACCAATTCTTTTGAAATTTAGCACAATTGATTTTCTAGCTATTTTAAATATATGTATTAAGTTTTATTTACATGGGTCCATATTTTGATATAGCTCCCATATAAGGCCCCTTCCCGGAATATGATTTATAGCTCATAAAACTCTTAAATTTGAACCAATTCTTTTGAAATTTGGCACAACTGATTTTCTAGCTATTTTAAATATATGTTATAAATTATATTAACATGGGTCCATATTTTGATATAGCTCCCATATAAGGACTTTCCCGGAATATGATTTATAGCTTATAAAACTTTTAAATTTGAACTAATTCTTTTGAAATTTGGCACAATTATTGTTTCAGCTATTTTAAATATATATTGTGAATTTTATTAATATGGATCCATATTTTGATATAGCTCCCATATAAGGCCCCTTCCCGGAATTTGATTTATAGCTCATAAAACACTTAAATTGGAACCAATTCTATTGAAATTTGGCACAAATAATTTTTTAACCATTTTAAATATATACTATAAATTTTATTCACATGGGTCCGTATTTTGATATAGCTCCCATATAAGGCCCCTTCCCGGAATGTGATTTATAGCTCATAAAACTCTTTAATTTGAACCAATTCTTTTGAAATTTGGCACAATTAATCTCTTAATTATTTTAAATATATACTATAAATTTTATTCATATGGGTCCGTATTTTGATATGGCTCCCATATAAGGCCCCTTCCCGGAATGTGATTTATAGCTCATAAAACTCTTAAATTTGAAGCAATTCTTTTGAAATTTGGCACAATTATTGTTTTAACTATTTTAAATATATACTATAAATTTTATTTACATGGGTCCATATTTTGATATAGCTCCCATATAAGGCCTCTTCCCGGAATATGATTTATAGCTTATAAAACTCTTAAATTTGAACCAATTCTATTGAAATTTGGCACAACTAATTTTCTAGCTATTTTAAATATATGTTATAAAATTTATTAACATGGGTCCATATTTTGATATAGCTCCCATATAAGGCCCCTTCCCGGAATATGATTTACAGCTTATAACACTTTTAAATTTGAACCAATTCTTTTGAAATTTAGCACAATTGATTTTCTAGCTATTTTAAATATAAGTATTAAGTTTTATTTACATTGGTCCATATTTTGATATAGCTCCCATATAAGGCCCCTTCCCGGAATATGATTTACAGCTTATAATACTTTTGTCATTCTGTGTGTAACGCTAAGAATGAATTATTTCAGACCCCATAATGTATATATTCTTGCATCAAGTCAAAATCTCAATCGATTTTCGTCAATCTCTTTGTCTGCTCACATCCGCAAAAATTAACAGAGCTCAATGAAAATTGGTAGAAAAAAGGCAGTTAATAGAAAAATTTTATAGCTTAAATTGTAGCTAATTTTATGACTAATTAAGTATTTCTGTGTTATATACATTTGTGAGTATATGTGTGTCTATGGAACCTAACGTGTTAACTTTACACGAATTTGTGGTGGAGGGTATTTAAGATTCGGCATAGCCGAATATAGCATTCTTACTTGTTTAAATAATATTCGTGGTGGAGAGTATTTAAGATTCGGCACAGTCGAATATAGAATTCTCACTTGTTGTAGTTACTTTTGACAATGTTTTTGTCATTTTATTGCTTCTCGCTAATAAAGTTTGAGAATAGTCATCCCTTTTAATCAAAATTATTTCCCTCTTTTTATTTTCTTCTTCTTTTTTGTGAAGTTTTTAATGATTTTTATTTTCCGCTTAGAAAAGCGTCTTAGTCATGACAAGTGTTCATTACGGGGTTAAGTATTTAATAAACACAAACATACACACATACAGAGCAGCAATTTTCCCATTAACATTCATCACTTTTACAATGGATATAAACATACATATAAATATGTATTTGTGAGTGTATGTTTCAAGGAAAGCGGTTAAGGATAATAACATTTTTAATTCTCTTGTTTTGTGGGAGTAAAAGCAATAGAGTTTTATTGTTCCCTTAGTATCCACAAGTAGAAATAGACACAAGTAAGAATGTACAGTCGGTCAAGTCTGACTATATTATTCCCTACACAACATCGTCGGTTAAAAATTGTAGTTACGAAAAAAATTAACGACCTTTGAATAATTTGAGTATCTGATTCATTCTTGAGTGTGTAGTACACTATTTCGATTTATGATAAATTTATGCGTTTTTTATGGGTTCAAAAAATTATGAACTGAAACTTGTATAATTTTGCATATTGATTCTTGCTCATATTTATCTTAATTTGATCAATTAATATTACAGTACCGACATATATGTGAGATTTTTGTCCTTAAAAGAGATATATTGAAAGGGGATCGTATGGGACCTATGAGAAATATTGAACCGACCCTCGCGTTTTTTGGCACATCGTTTTAGACTATAATAAAAGTTACTTGTGCCAAAGTAGTATTTAGGACATTTGTATGGAAGGTACCACAAATATTAGTAGACTTCGCTCTTAGACGAAAATAATAATATTCACTAAATTTCATTCAACATTTGAAAAATTGCGACCTGTAGACTGTGCGCAGCGTTTTTATGGACAGCCAGCCGGACAGACGGACGTACGGTCATCGTTAAATCGACTCAGAAAGTGATTCTCAGTCGAATGGTATACTTCTGAGTGTAACGACGTTGTTTTTGCATGCTATAAAGATCAGCACAAACGCATAATACCCCAACAAATTTCGGTGGTGTAGGGTATAAAAAGAACAAGACTAAAGTGAAAGAACATGCAAACAGCTAGACATCTATATATGGACATAAAGACGAACTGAATGACTGACGGGCGTTACAAGAGTCTTAAAGGGCATGTAGTTACGCACATATGTATATGTATATGAACGTACGTATATATGTATATATAAATTAACAAGCAGGCGACAATAATAATTATAATAAATAATCATAAATAAATAAATAAATAAATAAATAAATAAATAAATAAATAAATAAATAAATATATTAATTAGTTAATATGTTTTTACAACCTTTTTTCACAATCTCATTATAAGGAGAGGCGAGTAAATTAAATACAATTATTAATGTATTTATTACATTATTTCATATGGAATAGAAAAGTAAAATTAGTTACACTTAAAAATATTTAATTAAATGTTTATTTATTTGTAATACGATATTACTACAAGTATTGTTTTTGTACATACGCATTTTCAATTCTACACACACATAAATATTTAAAACTAAACGATATATCATTTTCAAGATACACTTTGGAGAATGTGAATAGGTTTGGTAAGATTTCACTGAACTGTTAACATAATTCCATTTAACACGTTAGATATTAGTGTTCTACTGTCAACAGATATCATGTGTCAGATTAATCTTAATGGTAGAAGGTATCTTTGTTTACATAAGAAAACATCTTTTTACTTTAAGTTCCCTTTTTATATCCTCTACCACCACAAATGGTTATTCCCTTCGTAACTCTAGGAAGGAATCATCTAAAACCCCCATATATTCTTGAACTAAATCAAAATCTGGGTCGATAGCTATGTCTGCCTGTTTTTGGCGTGCTCACGACCACGTAAATTGACAGACTTCAATGAAATTTGCTGAATATTTGTTACAATTCTTTCGGTTCAGTATATTAAAAGATATAGACCGATATCAATTTTCTAGAGAAGATCTTAACATATATATGTTAATTAAAAGGAATTCACTAAACTTCTACTTTTAATCTTTTATTTTGTTCAAATAATTATTACAATTTACAAAAGTAAATATATTTTTATAGTCCGGAAACTCTTCCATTGTTGTTTCTATAGTGCTGTCTATCACTTTGCTCGAAAAGGCAATCCATCTCCTTTTAATACTCTTCAATTCTTGTTTAACTAATATATAACCACTGAATTTAGATCCGGTAAGTTTGGAGGATTTTCCTTTGGTATAATTATTCCTTGGTACAAATATCACAATATTGTTCTTGTACACTTAAGGTCTTGTTTTCAATAGGGACAAGATGCCAAGTTAGAACAAAATAAATGTACAAACTACGAAGTCTTATGAATGGAATCAGCATTTTTGTAAACATTCCTTGATGTAAATCTCGGTATTTATTGAGCCTGTTGTAACAAATGAATCTCTTCTTTTGCCGCAACTATATGTTGCTTGTCATATTAAGAAATTTTGATTGCTTTTGCGACCTAAAAATATCTTTAACACTCCCTCGTTCATTAGCAACATTATTTTTTACCAAACGATTTATCATCTATTATGCAATAATATTTGTTTAACTTGACTTCAATTTTCAAGCTATACATTGTTAGCAGAGTTTTTGTCAGGAAGTTTTATACCTTGCATGTTTTAAACCTGCATATGCTTGAACTTACTTTAACTTAGCCCAAGCACCCATCTAACCGTGTTAGAAATGCTTTATTTTTGTTTGCTTTAGAAACATTATGAGGACCATTCCTTCTACCTGAACCAGGTTTTCAATCAGTGGACAAGTTCTCCTTGTACTGTTAAATAACATTGGAAACAGTTTGACGTCATGCCTTTAAATGGTTGGACAATTTGGGTTGTGTTGAAAATATCTAAACATGTTAATATGCTCTGTAGTACAGTATAACTGACATCATTTACAAAGATAACTTTACCAAAACATAATCCTCTGATTGTTGGGTAAAAAGTTCTAACGAATGTATGTCAAAAATTTATTAAGATTGCAACATTCTTACTTGTTCATATATTTTTTCAGATGTGTCAGTAGTCGTCGAAAGACAATTTGAATCTGCCATCGTGTTAACCCAACATCCAATGACCACCAATTACTGAAAGCTATTTAGACATAACTCCATGACAATGGTAAATGGATTATATTTGTCAATCAACTGCTGGGATAACTTCAAAGAGTGTGTGATAATCTTTCATATTAATTTTCAATAATTTTAACGATTTACCTATTTTGTGCTGATATCTTCCACTTTTTAAATTGCGAAAGGCTGAAGTGGACAGTATCAGTTATGTTTCGCTTGTATTAATTACTGCGTTACATCGTTCGCATAAGCAACTACATTGTCCATTTAATTTTTCTAATCATCATATTGAAATGAAATTTATTAGACCTGATATACCCTATTCAAACCATTTGTGTATGAAATAGACCATCATCATTAAAGTAAATAGAAAGTGTGTATGACTTTCATGATGTATTTAAGTATTTTCACATAAATTTGTTTGTCTTTAAAGGAAATCTAAGTGTCCTCCTTAATATTTTTATTAGTGAATAGTTTGAGAGGCACTTAATATGTTTTCATAACTATTTATTATTTGGGAAAACAACTAAAGATAAAAAATATTAAAATTATTAATAAAAAGTATTTTTATAGGAACTAATTTAATCAGAAAAAAAAATAAAATAGCTTCAGTTTGTCTCTCCAATAATCCTACTATGGATATTATAAACTCCTACGAAAAAGTCTCGAAATGTGTCTTTGAAAATTAAATTTTTATTTGATTGCGGATACAATATCAAAAAATAGGCTATTTATCCTAAAGTACTGGTTGTCTAATCAATTTTTTGTAATCAAAATTCAATAACTTTTGTAATGAAATGTAAAATGGGTAGAGCTGAAGTTTCTGAGTTGATTTTGAGGAACACTGGTCCCTATGCGGTCGGCGCGTAGTCAATGACTCTCAAGAGTTATGTTGATTTTTTACAAATTCGACAGAAATCCATTTGTGAATTGAGAGAAAGAAATTTTGTACATAGATAGTCTTTCTATATACATTACATAATTCGGGAAATATTCAAGCTTAAGTAAAATTTTAACCCATTTTAAGTCCTGTTTATTTTTATATTTTTTAAGACAGACGATTTTGATATATGATTAAGACTCCCTATTAATATAAATGTATGAATCCGTTAAAAAGTTATAATAATCTGAATGATATTTTACAAAAAGGTGGTAACATTTATTCACACTTATATATAAAACATTTTTTTGATCTGTGCTTTACAAATTTTTTATTATTTATGAAGAAATCTTCAAGAGAATGCGTGTAAACTAATTTTGGATGAAGTTGGGACAGAGGCATGCCCATTATCCCTATCCAAATTTGGTTAATTTTGAAATAAAATGTTTAGTTCTCAAATCGCATCTTTTAATTATCCTAAATATTTAGCTACAAATGCTTTTGTGTGTCTACGTTATATAGTAGACACTCAAAAGCATTTTCTGCGAACGGCCCCTGTAATTACATGGCGATCATTTAGTGAAAAAAGACATTTTTTAAAATGTTTTTATAAGGATTGCAATTTGGGTATTTTGGAATGAAAAAAATTGGGAATATTTTTATAGTCCTACATTAAGGATAATTTCTTCATAATATATATTAAAACTTTATAAAAATATCTTAATTCTTATAGAATTTACTTAATGTCAAATATTACATGTTTTACGGAGGTGCATCAAAAATAAAAACTTTTGAATTTTTGACAAATTTATTCAAGATATTTAGTTTAAATAGTTTATTGTACACATATTATATTTTTACAAGTAATTACCTTTCAACGATACTAAGTACTTATACAAAAACTTAATAGCACTTTTCAAAAATTAACTGAAACTTAGCCCCCTTCCTTGAAATTTGTTTATTTTCCATACAAATATGTTCTGCAGTATTGTAAGTAATTTCAATATGTCTTTAAATAATGTTGCATTACTTTATAACCGTTATATTTTATTTATCGCGCAGCTATTTCTAATGTACGGTTGGAGTGTTTTAGGAGAGCATAAATGTCTAGCCTCGGATGCGGCCATTTTCGCGGGTATTCCCCCGGTCCGATACCTGTCGTATAACCTTTTTATAAAGTGCATAAATTCATTCAAATAATTTTTTATAAAATAATATAAAATTCGTGTAAAAGATTGTTATTTTATAATAAAATGTAATAATTATGAGAATAGATTTTATTAAATTAAATTAAAACTACTGTTTTTAAAATTTGTGTAGAAAATGTAAGAATTAAAAAAAACTGGCAGCTGTTTAATTAAATTAAATAAAAAATTAAGAAATAAAAGTACACTTTTCTCGTTATTTTTAAAGAGAATAATTGCCTATTTTGGAAAATTTAATTAAATGTAGAAAATATCGCCGGTGTAACATACAAATATTTCTGTGTTTTGTCAAATTTTTGGATGTGTTTTCTTTTTTTACTGTAAATCTGTGAGCATAATTAAAAATAATTTAAAGAAAAATCAAACAACGTATTTTTAAGTAAAATTTTTCAAATAAAATATTATTTTAGCGCCCTTTTGAGGAATCTATCATGACTCAATAATTTCTTTTATATTGATGTTATCAGTTATCATTAAACAAAATTTCAGTTCATTTTAAATACTTTAATATTTTGGTACATGAAACAAATTTCTGAGTGTCCTACTGTAAAATATGAACCAAGAAGAAACCAACTGCAATCATTAATGATAATCGATTTGATAATCCTTTGGTACAAATCAATGCAATGAAGCAGGGCTTTCTAGAAATAAATTATTGACTAAATATATCTCCCTTTTTAAATTAAATTTCCGGAATAAGCGTTTCTCTAATGAATGATGAAACTATTATAACTTTTATAAGTTCTTATTAATAACTTTTCAGGTCACAATATCATAACACTTTTTAGAATTATACTGGTTCATTTCAGCGATATTAAGAAATTATGGAATAAAACTATGAATTTTTATTGTACAAAACCACACGTAATTATCTACGTGCACTTCCTAATTTGTGACATGTGATTACATGTATAAACACATTTATCGTCTAATGTATATAACATTATTGAAAGGTTTCATGATTGCTAATCATATTTTTGATCCCAAATACCTAATATTATATAAGTATGTTTGTATTCATAATCGAAATACAACATACATTTGTATATATGTATATATATATATATATATATATATATATATATATATATATATATATATATATATATATATATATATATATATATATATATATATATATAATATAATATATTACACAACAATTTGTAAGTTTAAGTCTTAAAGGCATGTAGTCTCAAAGTTATTGATATGTTACCTAAGGGAACTATTTAATCTGTTTGTATATTAATATAAACTACAGGATATGTAAACGACTATATTAACGGAAATACATACCCATATATACATATACATTTCAATTCATGTGAATATTTGAAGTACATGTATTCACAGGTGTTATATTCCTAAAATGTTTGATACTTATCA
>PYHX02000104.1:31087-45570 GCA_004302925.2 Cochliomyia hominivorax | reverse complement strand
TTATCACTTTTTAGAAAAATTTTATAAAAATCGATTTTTCTCGTAAACTAAAGCCGCTAGAGCCAAAAGACCTCCATCCATTATCACTTTTTCGAAATTCGAAAAATTTTATAAAAAATCGATTTTTTCTTTCGTAAACTTTTTGAAATTTCGAAAAATTATTAAAAATCGATTTTTCTCGTAAACTAGAGCCGCTAGAGCCAAAAGGACCTCCACCATTATCACTTTTAGAGAAATTTAGAAATTAAAAATCGATTTTTTTCGTAAACTAAAGCCGCTAGAGCCAAAAGGACCCCATTCCTTGATCATTTTTTCGAAAAATTTTATAAAAGTCGATTTTTCTCGTAAACTAGAGCCGCTAGAGCCAAAAGGACCTCCATCCATTATCACTTTTTCGAAATTCGAAAAAATTTTATAAAATCGAATCTCGTAAACTTTTTTGAAATTTCGAAAAATTTTATAAAAATCGATTTTCTCGTAAACTAGAGCCGCTAGAGCCAAAAGGACCTCCATCCATTATCATTTTTTCGAAAAAAATTTTATAAAAATCGATTTTCTCGTAAACTAGAGCCGCTAGAGCCAAAAGGACCTCCATCCATTATCACTTTTTTCGAAATTCAAAAAAATTTTATAAAAATCGATTTTTCTCGTAAACTAGAGCCGCTAGAGCCAAAAGGACCTCCATCCATTATCACTTTTTCGAAAAAATTTTATAAAAGTCGATTTTTCTCGTAAACTAAAGCCGCTAGAGCCAAAGGAACTCCATCCATTATCATTTTTTTCGAAATTCTAAAAAATTTTATAAAAAGTCCGATTTTACTCGTAAACTTTTTTTGAAATTCGAAAAAATTTTATAAAATCGATTTTTTCTCGTAAACTAGAGCCGCTAGAGCCAAAAGGACCTCCATCCATTATCACTTTTTAAATTTTATAAAAAAACGATTTTTTTCGTAAAACTAGAGCCGCTAGAGCCAAAGGACCTCCATCCATTATCACTTTTTCGAAATTCGAAAAAATTTTATAAAAGTCGATTTTTCTCGTAAACTAAAGCCGCTAGAGCCAAAAGGGACCTCCATCCATTATCACTTTTTCGAAATTTCGAAAAAATTTTATAAAAATCGATTTTTCTCGTAAACTAAAGCCGCTAGAGCCAAAAGGACCTCCATCCATTATCACTTTTTTCGAAATTCTAAAAAAACTATTAAAATCGATTTTTCTCGTAAACTTTTTTGAAATTCGAAAAATTTTATAAAAATCGATTTTTCTCGTAAACTAGAGCCGCTAGAGCCAAAAGGACCTCCATCCATTATCACTTTTCGAAATTCGAAAAAATTTTATAAAATCGAATCTCGTAAACTTTTTGAAATTCGAAAAAATTTTATAAAAAATCGATTTTTCTCGTAAACTAGAGCCGCTAGAGCCAAAAGGACCTCCATCCATTATCACTTTTTCGAAATTTATAAAAAACAATTTTTCTCGTAAACTAGAGCCGCTAGAGCCAAAAGGACCTCCATCCATTATCACTTTTTAGAAAAATTTTTATAAAATCGATTTTTCTCGTAAACTAAAGCCGCTAGAGCCAAAAGGACCTCCATCCATTATCACTTTTTCGAAATTCGAAAAAATTTTATAAAAAATCGATTTTTCTCGTAAACTAGAGCCGCTAGAGCCAAAAGGAACTCCATCCATTATCACTTTTTCGAAATTCGAAAAAATTTTATAAAAATCGATTTTTTCTCGTAAACTAGAGCCGCTAGAGCCAAAAGGACCTCCATCCATTATCACTTTTTCGAAATTTTATAAAAATCGATTTTTTCTCGTAAACTAGAGCCGCTAGAGCCAAAAGACCTCCATCCATTATCACTTTTTCGAAAATTTTATAAAAAATCGATTTTTCTCGTAAACTAGAGCCGCTAGAGCCAAAAGGACCTCCATCCATTATCACTTTTCGAAATTCGAAAAAATTTTATAAAAATCGATTTTTCTCGTAAACTAGAAGCCGCTAGAGCCAAAAGGACCTCCATCCATTATCACTTTTTCGAAAAATTTATAAAAATCGATTTTTTTCTCGTAAACTAAAGCCGCTAGAGCCAAAAGGACCTCCATCCATTATCACTTTTTCGAAATTCGAAAAAATTTTATAAAAATCGATTTTTCTCGTAAACTTTTTTGAAATTCGAAAAATTTATAAAAATCGATTTTTTCTCGTAAACTAGACGCTAGAGCCAAAAAGGTCTCCATCCATTATCACTTTTTCGAAATTCGAAAAAATTTATAAAAATCGAATTTTCTCGTAAACTTTTTTGAAATTCGAAAAAATTTTATAAAAATCGATTTTTCTCGTAAACTAGAGCCGCTAGAGCCAAAAGGACCTCCATCCATTATCATTTTTTCGAAAAAATTTTATAAAAATCGATTTTCTCGTAAACTAGAGCCGCTAGAGCCAAAAGGACCTCCATCCATTATCACTTTTTCGAAATTCGAAAAAATTTTATAAAAATCGATTTTTCTCGTAAACTAGAGCCGCTAGAGCCAAAAGGAACTCCATCCATTATCACTTTTTCGAAAAATTTTATAAAAGTCGATTTTTTTTGTAAACTAAAGCCGCTAGAGCCAAAAGGACCTCCATCCATTATCACTTTTTCGAAATTCGAAAAAAATTTATAAAATCGATTTTTCTCGTAAACTTTTTTGAAATTCGAAAAAATTTTATAAAAATCGATTTTTCTCGTAAACTAGAGCCGCTAGAGCCAAAAGGAACTCCATCCATTATCACTTTTTCGAAAAAATTTTATAAAAAGTCGATTTTTCTCGTAAACTAAGCCGCTAGAGCCAAAAGGACCTCCATCCATTATCACTTTTTCGAAATCGAAAAAATTTATAAAAATCGATTTTTCTCGTAAACTTTTTGAAATTCGAAAAAATTTTATAAAAAATCGATTTTTCTCGTAAACTAGAGCCGCTAGAGCCAAAAGGACCTCCATCCATTATCACTTTTTCGAAAAATTTTTATAAAAGTCGATTTTTCTCGTAAACTAAAGCCGCTAGAGCCAAAAGGACCTCCATCCATTATCACTTTTTCGAAATTCGAAAAAATTTATAAAAATCGATTTTTCTCGTAAACTAGAGCCGCTAGAGCCAAAAGGACCTCCATCCATTATCACTTTTTCGAAATTCGAAAAAATTTTTTAAAAAATCGAATTTTCTCGTAAACTTTTTTGAAATTCGAAAAAATTTATAAAAATCGATTTTTCTCGTAAACTAGAGCCGCTAGAGCCAAAAGGACCTCCATCCATTATCACTTTTAGAGAAAAAATTTTATAAAAATCGATTTTTCTCGTAAACTAAAGCCGCTAGAGCCAAAAGGACCTCCATCCATTATCACTTTTTCGAAATTCGAAAAAATTTTATAAAAATCGATTTTTCTCGTAAACTAGAGCCGCTAGAGCCAAAAGGACCTCCATCCATTATCACTTTTTCGAAATTCGAAAAAAATTTATAAAAATCGATTTTTCTCGTAAACTAGAGCCGCTAGAGCCAAAAGGACCTCCATCCATTATCACTTTTTCGAAAAATTTTATAAAAATCGATTTTTCTCGTAAACTAGAGCCGCTAGAGCCAAAAGGACCTCCATCCATTATCACTTTTTCGAAATTCGAAAAAAAATTTATAAAAAATCGAATTTTCTCGTAAACTTTTTGAAATTCGAAAAATTTTATAAAAATCGATTTTTCTCGTAAACTAAAAGCCGCTAGAGCCAAAAGGACCTCCATCCATTATCACTTTTTCGAAAAATTTTATAAAAATCGATTTTTTCGTAAACTAAAGCCGCTAGAGCCAAAAGGACCTCCATCCATTATCACTTTTTCGAAATTCGAAAAAATTTTATAAAAATCGATTTTTCTCGTAAACTTTTTTGAAATTCGAAAAATTTTATAAAAATCGATTTTTCTCGTAAACTAGAGCCGCTAGAGCCAAAGGAACTCCATCCATTATCACTTTTTCGAAAAATTTTATAAAAATCGATTTTTTTCGTAAACTAGAGCCGCTAGAGCCAAAAGGACCTCCATCCATTATCACTTTTTCGAAATTCGAAAAAATTTATAAAAATCGATTTTTCTCGTAAACTAGAGCCGCTAGAGCCAAAAGGACCTCCATCCATTATCACTTTTTCGAAATTCGAAAAAATTTTATAAAAATCGAATTTTTCTCGTAAACTTTTTTTGAAATTCGAAAAAAAATTTTATAAAAATCGATTTTTCTCGTAAACTAGAGCCGCTAGAGCCAAAAGGACCTCCATCCATTATCACTTTTTAGAAAAATTTTATAAAAATCGATTTTTCTCGTAAACTAAAGCCGCTAGAGCCAAAAGGACCTCCATCCATTATCACTTTTTCGAAATTCGAAAAAAATTTTATAAAAATCGATTTTTCTCGTAAACTAGAGCCGCTAGAGCCAAAAGGACCTCCATCCATTATCACTTTTTCGAAATTCGAAAAAATTTTATAAAAATCGATTTTTCTCGTAAACTAGAGCCGCTAGAGCCAAAAGGACCTCCATCCATTATCACTTTTTCGAAATTTATTTAAAAAAAATCGATTTTTCTCGTAAACTAGAGCCGCTAGAGCCAAAAGGACCTCCATCCATTATCACTTTTTAGAAAAATTTTATAAAAATCGATTTTTCTCGTAAACTAGAGCCGCTAGAGCCAAAAGGACCTCCATCCATTATCACTTTTTCGAAATTCGAAAAAATTTTATAAAAATCGATTTTTCTCGTAAACTAGAGCCGCTAGAGCCAAAAGGAACTCCATCCATTATCACTTTTTCGAAATTCGAAAAAAATTTTATAAAAATCGATTTTTCTCGTAAACTTTTTCAAATTCGAAAAAAAATTTTAAAAATCGATTTTTCTCGTAAACTAGAGAGCCAAAAGGACCTCCATCCATTATCACTTTTTCGAAATTCGAAAAAATTTTATAAAAATCGATTTTTCTCGTAAACTAAGGCCGCTAGAGCCAAAAAGGACCTCCATCCATTATTCACCTTTTTCGAAAATTCGAAAAAATTTTTATAAAATCGATTTTTCTCGTAAACTAGAACCGCTTTGAGCCAAAGGACGCTCCATCCATTATCACTTTTTCAAATTCGAAAAAATTTTATAAAAATCGACTTTTTTCTCGTTAACCTAGAGCCGCTAGAGCCCAAAAGGGACCTCACATCCGATTATCACTTTTTCCAAAATTCGAAAAAAATTTTATAAAAAATCGATCTTTTCTCGTAAACTGGAGCCGCTAGAGCCAAAGGAACTCCAGTCCATTATCACTTTTTCGAAATGTCGAAAAAATTTTATAAAATCGATTTTTCTCGTAAAGGCTAGAGCCCAAAAGGAACCTCCATCCATTTATCCACTTTTTTCAAAATTCGAAAAAATTTTTATAAAAATCGATTTTTCTCGTAAACTAAAGCCGCTAGAGCCCAAAAGGACCTCCATCCTTGATTACTTTTTCAAAATTTCGAAAAAATTTTATAAAAATCGATTTTTCTCGTAAACTAGAGGCCGCTAGAGCCAAAAGGACCTCCATCCATTATCACTTTTTCGAAAAATTTTATAAAAATCGATTTTTTTCGTAAACTAAGCCGCCCTAGAAAAAGGATCATTATCATTATCACTTTTTCGAAATTCGAAAAAATTTATAAAAATCGATTTTTCTCGTAAAAACTTTTAGAAACCTCCAAAATTCCAAAATTTCGAAATTCGAAAAAAATTTTATAAAAATCGATTTTTCTCGTAAACTAGAGCCGCTAGAGCCAAAAGGACCTCCATCCATTATCACTTTTTCGAAATTCGAAAAAATTTTATAAAAGTCGATTTTTCTCGTAAACTAGAACCGCTAGAGCCAAAAGGACCTCCATCCATTATCACTTTTTCGAAATTCTAAAAAATTTATAAGTTTAATTTTCTCTCGTAAACCTTTTTCGAAATTCGAAAAAAATTTTATAAAAATCGATTTTTCTCGTAAACTAGAGCCGCTAGAGCCAAAAGGACCTCCATCCATTATCACTTTTTCGAAATTCGAAAAAATTTTATAAAGTCGATTTTTTCGTAAACTAAAGCCGCTAGAGCCAAAAGGACCTCCATCCATTATCACTTTTTCGAAATTCGAAAAAATTTTATAAAAATCGATTTTTCTCGTAAACTAGAGCCGCTTCCATTTCACTTTTTTCGAAATTCGAAAAAAATTTTATAAAAATCGATTTTTCTCGTAAACTAGAGCCGCTAGAGCCAAAAGGATCCATCCATTATCACTTTTTCGAAATTCGAAAAAATTTTAAAAATCGATTTTTCTCGTAAACTAGAAGCCGCTAGAGCCAAAAGGACCTCCATCCATTATCACTTTTTCGAAATTCGAAAAAATTTTATAAAAATCGATTTTTTTCGTAAACTAGAGCCGCTAGAGCCAAAAGGACCTCCATCCATTATCACTTTTTCGAAATTCGAAAAAATTTTATAAAATCGATTTTTCTCGTAAACTAGAGCCGCTAGAGCCAAAAGGACCTCCATCCATTATCACTTTTTCGAAATTCGAAAAAATTTTATAAAAATCGATTTTCTCGTAAACTAGAGCCGCTAGAGCCAAAAGGAACCTCCATCCATTATCACTTTTTCGAAATTCGAAAAAATTTTATAAAAATCGATTTTTCTCGTAAACTAGAGCCGCTAGAGCCAAAAGGACCTCCATCCATTATCACTTTTTCGAAATTCGAAAAAATTTTATAAAAATCGATTTTTCTCGTAAACTAGAGCCGCTAGAGCCAAAAGGACCTCCATCCATTATCACTTTTTCGAAATTCGAAAAAATTTTATAAAAATCGGTTTTTCTCGTAAACTAGAGCGCTAGAGCCAAAAGGACCTCCATCCATTATCACTTTTTCGAAATTCGAAAAATTTTATAAAAATCGATTTTTCTCGTAAACTAGAGCCGCTAGAGCCAAAAGGACCTCCATCCATTATCACTTTTTCGAAATTCGAAAAAAATTTATAAAAATCGTTTGCTCGTAAATTTGGAGCCACTAGAGCAAAAAAGACCTCTATCCATTATCACTTTTTCCAAAAATTTTATAAAAGTCGAACTTTTTCGTAAACTAGAGCCGCTAGGCCAAAAGGACCTCCATCCATTATCACTTTTTCGAAATTCGAAAAAAATTTTATAAAAATCGATTTTTCTCGTAAACTAGAGCCGCTAGAGTCAAAAGGACCTCCATCATTATCACCTTTTCGAAATTCGAAAAAAATTTTATAAAATCGATTTTTCTAGAACCGTTAGAGCCAAAAGGACCTCCATCCATTATCACTTTTTCGGAAATTCGAAAAAATTTTTATAAAAATCGATTTTTCTCGTAAACTAGAAGCCGCTAGAGTCAAAGGACCTCCATCCATTATCACTTTTTCGAAATTCTCAAAATTTGAGTAAACTAGAGCCGCTAGAGCCAAAAGGACCTCCATCCATTATCACTTTTCGAAATTTTATAAAAGTCGATTTTTCTTGTAAACTAGAGCCACTAGAGCCAAAAGGACCTCCATCCATTATCACTTTCTGAAATTCGAAAAAATTTTATAAAAATCGATTTTTCTTCGTAAACTAGAAGCCACTAGAGCAAAAGGACCTCCATCCCATTATCACTTTCTGAAATTACGAAAAAAATTTTATAAAAATCGATTTTTCTCGTAAACTAAAGCCGCTAGAGCCAAAAGGAACTCATCCATTATCACTTTTTCGAAATTCGAAAAAATTTTATAAAAATCGATTTTTCTCGTAAACTAGAGCCGCTAGAGCCAAAAGGACCTCCATCCATTATCATTTTTTCGAAATTCGAAAAAATTTTATAAAATCGATTTTTTCTTCGTAAACTAGAGCCGCTAGAGCCAAAAGGACCTCCATCCATTATCACTTTTTCGAAATTCGAAAAAATTTTATAAAAATCGATTTTTCTCGTAACTAGAGCCGCTATTGTCAAAGGAACTCCATCCATTATCACTTTTTCGAAATTCGAAAAAATTTTATAAAAATCGATTTTTCTCGTAAACTAGAGCCGCTAGAGCCAAAAGGACCTCCATCCATTATCACTTTTTCGAAATTCGAAAAAATTTTATAAAAATCGATTTTTCTCGTAAACTTTTTCGAAATTCGAAAAAATTTTATAAAAATCGATTTTTCTCGTAAACTAGAGCCGCTAGAGTCAAAAGGACCTCCATCCATTATCACTTTTTCGAAATTCGAAAAAATTTTATAAAAATCGATTTTTCTCGTAAACTAGAGCCGCTAGAGCCAAAAGGACCTCCATCCATTATCACTTTTTCGAAAAATTTTATAAAAAGTCGATTTTTCTCGTAAACTAGAGCCGCTAGAGCCAAAAGGACCTCCATCCATTATCACTTTTTCGAAATTCTAAAAAATTTTATAAAAGAGCCAAAAGGACCTCCATCCATTATCACTTTTTCGAAATTCGAAAAAATTTATAAAAGTCGATTTTTCTCGTAAACTAGAGCCGCTAGAGCCAAAAGGACCTCCATCCATTATCACTTTTTCGAAATTCGAAAAAATTTTATAAAAATTGATTTTTCTCGTAAACTAGAGCCGCTAGAGCCAAAAGGACCTCCATCCATTATCACTTTTTTCGAAATTCGAAAAATTTTTATAAAAATCGATTTTTCTCGTAAACTAGAGCCGCTAGAGTCAAAAGGACCTCCATCCATTATCACTTTTTCGAAATTCTCAAAAATTTTATAAAAATCGAATTTCTCGTAAACTTTTTCGAAATTCGAAAAATTTTATAAAAATCGATTTTTCTCGTAAACTTTTTGGAAATTCGAAAAAATTTTATAAAAGTCGATTTTTCTCGTAAACTAGAGGCGCTAGAGCCAAAAGGACCTCCATCCATTATCACTTTTTCGAAATTTTATAAAAGTCGATTTTTTTTCGTAAACTAAAGCCGCTAGAGCCAAAAGGACCTCCATCCATTATCACTTTTTCGAAATTCGAAAAATTTTATAAAAATCGAATTTTCTCGTAAACTTTTTCGGAATTCGAAAAAATTTTATAAAAATCGATTTTTCTCGTAAACTAGAGCCGCTAGAGTCAAAAGGACCTCCATCCATTATCACTTTTTTCGAAATTCGAAAAAAATTTTATAAAAATCGAATTTTCTCGTAAACTAGAGCCGCTAGAGCCAAAAGGACCTCCATCCATTATCACTTTTTCGAAATTCGAAAAAAATTTTTATAAAAATCGATTTTTCTCGTAAACTAAAGCCGCTAGAGCCAAAAGGAACTCCATCCATTATCACTTTTTCGAAAAAATTTTATAAAAATCGATTTTTCTCGTAAACTAGAGCCGCTAGAGTCAAAAGGACCTCCATCCATTATCACTTTTTCGAAATTCGAAAAAAATTTATAAAAATCGAATTTTCTCGTAAACTAGAGCCGCTAGAGCCAAAAGGACCTCCATCCATTATCACTTTTTCGAAATTCGAAAAAATTTTAGAAAAATCGATTTTTCTCGTAAACTAAAGCCGCTAGAGCCAAAAGGACCTCCATCCATTATCACTTTTTCGAAATTCGAAAAAATTTTTATAAAAATCGATTTTTCTCGTAAACTAAAGCCGCTAGAGCCAAAAGGAACTCCATCTATTATCACTTTTTCGAAAATTTTATATAAGTCGATTTTTCTCGTAAACTAGAGCCGCTAGAGTCAAAAGGACCTCCATCCATTATCACTTTTTCGAAATTCGAAAAAAATTTTATAAAAATCGAATTTTTCTCGTAAAACTAGAGTCAAAAGGACCTCCATCCATTATCACTTTTTCGAAATTCGAAAAAAAATTTATAAAAATCGATTTTTCTCGTAAACTAGAGGCGCTAGAGCCAAAAGGACCTCCATCCATTATCACTTTTTTCGAAATTCGAAAAAAATTTTATAAAAATCGATTTTTCTCGGTAAACTAGGGCCGCTAGAGTCAAAAGACCTCCATCCATTATCACTTTTCAGAAATTTTATAAAAGTCGATTTTTTTCGTTAAACTAAAGCGCCTAAGCCAAAAGGACCGCATCAATTATCACTTCGAAATTCGAAAAAAATTTTATAAAATCGAATTTTCTTTAAAACTTTTTTCGAAATTCGTAAAAAATTTATAAAATCGATTTTTCTAGAAACTGAGCCGCTAGAGCCAAAAAGGAACTCCATCCATTATCACTCTTTCGAAATTTTATAAAGTCGACTTTTCTTCGTATAAACATAGAGCCGCTTAGAGCCAAAAGGACTCCATCCATTATCACTTTTTCGAATTTTCGAAAAAATTTCTTATAAAAATCGATTTTTCTCGTTAAACTAAAGCCGCTAGAGCCAAAAGGAACTCCATCCATTATCACTCTTTCGAAATTTTATAAAAGTCGACTTTTCTCGTAAACTAAGAGCGCTAGAGTCAAAAGGACCTCCATCCATTATCACTTTTCGAAATTCGAAAAAAAATTTATAAAAATCGATTTTTCTCGTAAACTAGAGCCGCTAGAGCCAAAAGGACCTCCATCCATTATCACTTTTTCGAAATTCGAAAAAATTTTATAAAAATCGATTTTTCTCGTAAAACTAGAGCCGCTAGAGCCAAAAGGAACTCCATTCCATTATCACTTTTTCGAAATTTTATAAAAGTCGATTTTTCTCGTAAACTAGAGCCGCTAGGGCCAAAAGGACCTCCATCCATTATCACTTTTTCGAAATTCGAAAAAAAATTTATAAAAATCGATTTTTCTCGTAAACTAGAGCCGCTAGAGTCAAAAGGACCTCCATCCATTATCACTTTTCGAAATTCGAAAAAAATTTTATAAAAATCGATTTTTCTCGTAAACTAGAGCCGCTAGAGCCAAAAGGACTCCATCCATTATCACTTTTTCGAAATTCGAAAAATTTTATAAAAGTCGATTTTTCTCGTAAACTAAAGCCGCTAGAGCCAAAAGGACCTCCATCCATTATCACTTTTTTCGAAATTCAAAAATTTTATAAAAGTCATTTTCTCGTAAACTAGAGCCGCTAGAGCCAAAAGGACCTCCATCCATTATCACTTTTTCGAAATTCAAAAAAATTTTATAAAAATGATTTTTCTCGTAAACTAGAGCCGCTAGAGCCAAAAGGACCTCCATCCATTATCACTTTTTCGAAATTCGAAAAAAATTTTATAAAAATCGATTTTTCTCGTAAACTAAAGCCGCTAGAGCCAAAAGGACCTCCATCCATTATCACTTTTTCGAAATTCGAAAAAAATTTTATAAAAATCGATTTTTCTCGTAAACTAGAGCCGCTAGAGCCAAAAGGACCTCCATCCATTATCACTTTTTCGAAATTCGAAAAAAATTTTATAAAAATCGATTTTTCTCGTAAACTAGAGCCGCTAGAGCCAAAAGGACCTCCATCCATTATCACTTTTTCGAAATTCGAAAAAAATTTTATAAAATGATTTTTCTCGTAAACTAGAGCCGCTAGAGCCAAAAGGACCTCCATCCATTATCACTTTTTCGAAATTCTAAAAAATTTTATAAAATCGATTTTCTCGTAAACTAGAGCCGCTAGAGCCAAAAGGACCTCCATCCATTATCACTTTTTCGAAATTCGAAAAAATTTTATAAAAATCGATTTTTCTCGTAAACTAGAGCCGCTAGAGCCAAAAGGACCTCCATCCATTATCACTTTTTCGAAATTTCGAAAAAATTTTTATAAAAATCGATTTTTCTCGTAAACTAGAGCCGCTAGAGCCAAAAGGGCCTCCATCCATTATCACTTTTTCGAAATTCGAAAAAATTTTATAAAAATCGATTTTTCTCGTAAACTAGAGCCGCTAGAGCCAAAAGGACCTCCATCCATTATCACTTTTTCGAAATTCTAAAAAATTTTATAAAAGTAATTTTTTCGTAACTAGAGCCGCTAGAGCCAAAAGGACCTCCATCCATTATCACTTTTTCGAAATTTTATAAAAATCGATTTTTCTCGTAAACCAGAGCCGCTAGAGCCAAAAGGACCTCCATCCATTATCACTTTTTCGAAATTCGAAAAAAGCTTTATAAAAGTCGATTTTTCTCGTAAACTAGAGCCGCTAGAACCAAAAGGACCTCCATCCATTATCACTTTTTCGAAATTCGAAAAAAATTTTATAGAAATCGATTTTTCTCGTAAACTAGAGCCGCTAGAGTCCAAAAGGACCTCCATCCATTATCACTTTTTCGAAATTCGAAAAAATTTTATAAAAATCGATTTTTCTCGTAAACTAGAGCCGCTAGAGTCAAAAGGTCCTCCATCCATTATCACTTTTTCGAAATTCGAAAAAAATTTTATAAAAATCGATTTTTCTCGTAAACTAGAGCCGCTAGTGCCAAAAGGACCTCCATCCATTATCACTTTTTCGAAATTCGAAAAAATTTTTATAAAAATCGATTTTTCTCGTAAACTAAAGCCGCTAGAGCCAAAAGGAACTCCATTCATTATCACTTTTTCGAAATTTTATAAAAGTCGATTTTTCTCGTAAACTAGAGCCGCTAGGGCCAAAAGGACCTCCAGTCCATTATCACTTTTTCGAAATTCGAAAAAAAAATTTATAAAAATCGATTTTTCTCGTAAACTAGAGCCGCTAGAGTCAAAAGGACCTCCATCCATTATCACTTTTTCGAAATTCGAAAAAAATTTTATAAAAATCGATTTTTCTCGTAAACTAGAGCCGTTAGAGCCAAAAGGACCTCCATCCATTATCACTTTTTCGAAAAATTTTATAAAAGTCGATTTTTTCGTAGACTAAAGCCGCTAGAGCCAAAAGGACCTCCATCCATTATCACTTTTTCGAAATTCGAAAAAATTTTATAAAAGTCAATTTTTCTCGTAAACTAGAGCCGTTAGAGCCAAAAGGACCTCCATCCATTATCACTTTTTCGAAATTCTAAAAACATTTATAAGTTTTTTCTCGTAAACTAGAGCCACTCGAGCCAAAAGGCCTCCAGCCATTATCACTTTTTCGAAATTCAAAAAAAATTTTATAAAAATCAATTTTTCTCGTCAACCTGAGCCGCCAGAGACAAAAGGACCTCCATCCGTTATCATTTTTTCGAAATTCAAAAAAAATTATAAAAATGGATTTTTCTCGTAAACTAGAGCCGCAAGAGCCAAAAGGACCTCCATCCATTATCACTTTTTCGAAATTCGAAGAAATTTTATAAAAGTCGATTTTTCTCGTAAACTAGAACCGCTAGAGCCAAAAGGACCTCCATGCATTATCACTTTTTCGAAATTCTAAAAACATTTATAAGTTTATTCTCGTAAACTAGAGCCGCTAGAGCCAAAAGGACCTCCATCCATTATCACTTTTTCGAAATTCGAAAAAATTTTATAAAAATTTATTTTTCTCATAAACTAGAGCCGCTAGAGCCAAAAGGACGTCCATCCATTATCACTTTTTCGAAATTCTAAAAAACTTTATTAAAGTCGATTTTTCTCGTAAACTAAAGCCGCTAGAACCAAAAATGACCTCCATCCATTATCACTTTTTTCGAAATTCGAAAAAATTTTATAAAAATTGATTTTTCTCGTAAACTAGAGCCGCTACAGCCAAAAGGACCTCCATCCGTTATCACTTTTTCGAATTTCGAAAAAAATTTTATAAAAATCGATTTTTTCTCGTAAACTAGAGCCGCTAGAGCCAAAAGGAACCTCCACCCATTATCACTTTTTCGATTCGAAATTTAAAAGTCGATTTCTCCATCCATTAACCGCTAGAGACAAAAGGACCTCCATCCATTATTACTTTTTTCGAAATTCTAAAAAATTTATAAAAATTGATTTTTTTCGTAAACTAGAGCCGCTAGAGCCAAAAGGACCTCCATCCATTATTACTTTTTCGAAATTCGAAAAAATTTTATAAAAGTCGATTTTTCTCGTAAACTAGAACCGCTAGAGCCAAAAGGACCTCCATCCATTATTACTTCTTTCGAAATTCTAAAAAATTTTATAAAAATCGATTTTTTTCGTAAACTAGAGCCGCTAGAGCCAAAAGGACCTCCATCCATTATTACTTTTTCGAAATTCTAAAAAATTTTATAAAAATTGATTTTTCTCGTAAACCAGAGCCGCTAGAGCCAAAAGGACCTCCATCCATTATCACTTTTTCGAAATTCTAAAAAAGCTTTATTAAAAGTTGATTTTTCTCGTAAACTAAGCGCTAGAACCAAAAGGACCTCCATCCATTATCACTTTTTCGAAATTCGAAAAAAATTTTATAAAAATCGATTTTTCTAGTAAACTAGAGCCGCTAGAGCCAAAAGGACCTCCATCCATTATCACTTTTTCGAAATTCGAAAAAAATTTATAAAAATCGGTTTTCTCGTAATGGCACTAGAGCAAAAAGGACCTCCATCCATTATCACTTTTTCGAATCGAAAAATTTTATAAA